>JAHZNJ010002640.1:0-10716 GCA_027744475.1 Lepidocyrtus cf. sotoi NNG-2020
CTTAATTAATTACGATGATGCTCGTGAGTGCGTGTGTATATGTGAATAGCAGGGACGGTGCGCGGTGGTGGGTGGTTGTACAAAAGATACTTACTTGCTACTATACCGGTTCTAATTGTGATGTGGTACTCCGGTTACTGCCACTTTGGGACTTTATATTTCTTGTTTGCTCTCTCCTCTCTCTCTTTCTCGTTCTTCTAAAGATAGATGAAAGTCAAGTTTTTTTCTTCTGAACATTTTATATAATGACTTGGGAAGAAGAATAACTGAACTGAACAAACTAACTACTACTTCTACTGCTAAAACTCAACAGAAGAAGAAAATCCTTCACTTTTCCGTGTGTCTACATCTTCTTAAGAGAAAAGGGGAAATATTAGTAGTAGGAGGGAAGAAGATGAAGAAAAGTTGTATTATATCCAAAACTTGAAATAGAGCTGGTTGCTGCTTACTACCTACCACCGCCACAACCACCACCGCCAAGACCAAACCAACATCCCTTTTACTCTTGGACAAGTTCTCTTCCCTCATTTATCTCTCCTTCTCGACTTGGGCTACTCCACTCCACTCTCTTGAAGAAGTCGACAAGAGATGGGTGGAGTAGTGGAACTGGATGAAGGTAACAAAAAAGAGAGAAAGAAAGAGGAAGAGAGACTTGTTCAAAAATTTCTTTTTCTCGTGCTCTGTTTTACTTTAAGTTGTGAAAGACTCTTCTTCTTCTGAGTAAACGTCAGTTTAACTCTTTCGTGTACTTTGTCTACTTTTCGTTTTACTGTTTATCTTTTCCAGTCACCTAATTTTATAGTTGCTGTCAGCGATTATATTTTACAAGATCTCTAAGCTAATTACATTTCTTCTTCCTCACTCCTCCATTTCATTTCTCTCTTGTGTCGTGTCCCATATTTGACATTCGATAATGATACTAGATACTACATCAACAACCCCTATTAAAATTATAGCAATTTTCCTAGAAATTAGCTTCCTCCTATCTAGTTTCTTTTTAATCATGTCAAAAAATTAAAATGTTTGAAACTTGCTTAACTTAGAAAAGTAAATAGTAGGTATAAATAAATAAAAATTAAAGTTTAAAAAATTGAGGAAGAAAGCGAGAGCGGAGGAACTAACTTATTTTCTCCCTTGTCGTTTTACTATCCATTCTTCTGAAGTAGCTGTTGATTGCAGACATTAAGTGGGAGAATGTTTAACAGTAAATATATCTTCTTATTGCATTGCATTGCCGAGAGAATATCGCATCGTCGTTCTGTCATATATCATTAATCACGCCATATCAATAGAAGAAGAAAAAGCAGTAATGATAAAAATCTTTTTTTTTATTTTATACTTTTAAAGCATAGCAAGCAGGAAACGAGCAAGAGATTTTTTTCTCTAAAATGGCATACTATTACGCATAAAAGAACTCGGCTCAAGGGAAAAGCAAAACTTTTTTCTTTGACGATGATGATGCGATGTAACATTACAGAACAGCAAGCATGTGGGTATGCATATATAGTTTACTTGGGAAAACGACCCATAAAGACAAAAAGGAAGGAATGAAGGGGAGAAAATCTTTGTGTGCGGGAAGGAAAAAGAGAAAGAGAGTCTGATGCATAACAAAGCACAAAAAACAGAAGAAAACAATAGAACAGCAGCAGCCGCAGCAGCAGAGACACACCGTTTGCCACGTCAGTTAGCTTGAAATAGAGAAGTATTCATTCACTATTGTAAAATCCATTTTTACTTAGCACTCAAACTATTTCCCTTTTCTTACGACGACACTTTCTTTCTGTTTATTACAGGTTGTTTCTCTATTTTTTATGTCGCTATTGAGATATACAGTTTTAACCGTGTAGTAGTAGCTATTCTGCTACTAACTTCTATTATGATGGAGATATGGATGGAGGAATTGATGATGGAAATGGAAGAAGAATGAGAGTGCGGGAGAGCGAGCAGAGAAACTAGCAACCCTCCATCTTTTCTCGTCTTCCATGCCTCATCTATTCGCATCGCAGTTCTTAACAGGCTTTTCATTATTTTTTNCTATTATGATGGAGATATGGATGGAGGAATTGATGATGGAAATGGAAGAAGAATGAGAGTGCGGGAGAGCGAGCAGAGAAACTAGCAACCCTCCATCTCTTCTCGTCTTCCATGCCTCATCTATTCGCATCGCAGTTCTTAACAGGCTTTTCATTATTTTTTTGTGGACGATGATGATGATGATGATGATGATGATGTGGAGTGTTGTTGTTGCTTCTGTTCTGTTACTCTACTTTTTCATTCATTGCCTATTGTATTGTTACGAAACGAATTCAGATTTCTTCTTGAAGCAACAGTGGTGGTGGTGATGGGATGATGATGGCTACAAAGTAGTTATCCTCCGATTTGAGTGGGTCGTAAACGGCAAGCTACATCACCATCAACATACCATCACTGTACTTACCACCACCACCACCCTCCCATTTCCTAACTGTGAGGGATTTCTTCCAGTTTTACCATATCTTTTATAATAGTATTCATTCTTCTTCTTCTAAAAAATATCAAATATGTTTGCTTCTTAAGCTGAGAGTGCAAACACATTCTCGTAAAAATGAACACTTTTTTTACTATGAGTGAGATAATTTTATATTATTTAAAAATATGCCGTATGTAGTGTTTGAAACAACCTTTGTTGAACTAGAATCATCTTTGCTTTCTTTCCCCACCACCAACATAGCGCGACGGAAAACTGGATGAATAAAAGCTCAACAGAAAGAAATTATTTTGCATCAAGTGAGCCATAATAATGACAACGAGCAATACAAAAGAGGAAGAAAATAGCCATTGCCATCATCATCATCATCATCACATCACACATATTTTGCCTGGTCGTTTGTTCATCCGATATCCCATCTCTCTCTCCACATCATCGCGTCATCACATCATCACGAACGATCATAATAGGCGTAGAGAAAATAGTGTCGATGACCATACCATTTCTTTCATCGTCACTTCACAATCATCGCCATTGTCATCATCGTCAACATCCTTGTAGAAAACTAGGAAAAAAGAAATGTGATATGATCTCTTTGCCGAGCAGTGGTCGTAATGCTGCTGCTGCTGGAAGGGAAAAAATTGTCAATGCCGCTTCTGCTGCTGCTGAAGCACTTATCGTTGTCACACTTTTTTCGTATGTGTAAGTACTAAGCATGTCGCATTAAATATTTTGCTGCCCTGGAGGAGCTTTTCTTTCTATCTATAAGAAATGCAAGCCGAAAGGAGAGGAGCACTTCTGGTTTTTATAGTACGTGATATGTATTTATGTACACGATTATTTCCCCCTTGCATCATATTTTCGTTGTGTGTGAAATTTCTTCGTTGCATTGTTTTCAAGGAGCAGGATCATGGCGATGATGACGATTCTTGTTGATGATAAAAGAGCTTTTCTTCTTTTTCCTTTCTCTTTTTGCCGGTGGTCCCTCTCTTCTTCTTCTTCTTCCTCTTTTTTCTTCGAGTAGTAAGTATCTGTGTGATTGTGAAAAACCTTGTATGTTGATGGTGGTGGTGGTGATGCAGTCCGCAGGTGGTAACCTAAACCCCCTGGTGCTNATGTTGATGGTGGTGGTGGTGATGCAGTCCGCAGGTGGTAACCTAAACCCCCTGGTGCTTTCTTCGTCCCGTTTTGATGTTTGTATTCTCACTCTCTTCCTCTTTCTCTGTACACCAGTTAAAGCTTTTCTAAAAAGAGTGTTCAACTTTTTTCTTCTTTAACAGCAACGTTGTTATATTTTCGCCTCATGTGTTCACCACCAAAAAAAGATAACAACTTTATAAGCGACGTTGGTGGTGGTGGTGGTGATAATGCAAGGGGAAGGCTTTTCCAAAAGAGTCTGCATTGCACTTCCCTGTATTCTGTATGGAGTTAGTTAGTGCCATCAAATTATTATGCTATGATGCTTTGCCATGAATATGTGCGTGCATTTACTACTGCTATGATGCTGCTGTTACCGTTACCGGATTCTTCTACCTGCTCTGCTCTCGCATTTTACTTTCATTAGTATTCAATGATTTATCATTAACATTATCCATGAGAAGGAGAAGACGCTATTTTCATAGCTTTTAACGACATCGTTGTTGTCATTGCGTACGACGAGTTCATGTCTTCATAGTGAGGCTAATAGCAGCTACTTAAGATGGATAAGGCTCATATATTTCTGAATTCTTTTCCGTTTTTTGCAGCAATGCCTGAATAAAAATGCAGCAATTGTTTTAATCTAGTAATATTGAAGATGAGGAAAAGCGTTCAAAGCTGTGACTGTTGTATTTGTGGTTATTGCGGTTCTCCTATGGTAGCTGCATCATCGGCATATTGTGTTTGTATAGAGGAGGAATAACAGAACAAATGTGGAGAGACGACAACAACGTAGCAGTAGCAGCAGCAGCAATGAGAATACTATTTTCCTTCCTCCTCGGTTGGTGAGCAATTTTCATCATTGACAATGAGTGCGTAAATAGGAGGAGGAAGGGTGTAAGCAAGTAATAAAAGGAGAAAGCAGCAGCAGCAAGAACCAACACCACCAAGTTTGAGTTGAGTATGCTTGTATGATGGCGATACCATTACTGCTGCTGTGGTTTCCCGTTGTACGACACGGTTGGGATTTTATGTCCCACACCAACGACCGATTACAATGAATTTTTGTCACATAAAACACTCCATTCCATGGTTAAAGAGTTTTTTGTTGGAGAATAAGAGAAGAAGAGAAACCAAAGCAAAACAAGGACGACAACGACGAAGAGCATCGAATCGTAACGCCAAAAGTAAAGAACAGCAGAACAGTTCTCTAAACATTATACTCTTCTCATTCAAATTGTATTTCTTTCCGGTGACCTGAGAATAGTATAACCTGGAAATTGCGATGCAATGAATGCTCTGAATTCTTTTCTTCTTCTAGTATTTCTACATACGGTCTATATTGTCTTGTCGCTCATCCTTTTAAATGTGTTCAAAAAGCATTTCCAACTTCCAACTTCAAACTCGAGTTATCTATGCAAAGCATACGAACACAAAACTAACAACTTCCTTCTTCTTCTTCTTCTTAAGCAAACGGAACAGGATTATTTACGAAGGCATTAATTTCTCGATCAACTAGTTAAAGGAGCAGCACAAGGAAGGTAAAATAGCTTCAGAATTACTATAATAAAGCAAGGTGAGTCAAGACAACAGCAAAAGCAGAAGTTTTTATTATTATTATTTGACTAAAAATTTACTTTGTATTTCCCCAAATTGGAGACAACGCAGGAAATAACGGCTTCCCTCCCAGATGCAACGGTGACGTTCTTAATATCTTCCACAAACTCTGGCTCATTGCTCCCTCCACTTTTCTCCAAGAATGAATCTGAAAAGAAAGAAATAAAGAAATCCCAAAATGAGAAAACGAAAAACAATTAAGAAGAAACAAAATACGAAATCGCTGTTACTGTTGCTACTCTCTGCCTTCTTAACAAAAGTTTGCATGCATGCGTGTGCCATACTATATTGTACTCGTATTACACTACTACTCAAGAACCTAATATCCACACAAATAAAGCAAATAATCAAGTTTAACTTATTTCACCTCCACTCCACAAATATTTCAGCCTTTCCCACCCACCACCACCACATCTGGCTCATTGCTCCCTCCACTTTTCTCCAAGAATGAATCTGAAAAGAAAGAAATAAAGAAATCCCAAAATGAGAAAACGAAGAACAATTAAGAAGAAACTTAGACAAAATACGAAATCGCTGCTGTTGCTACTCTGCCTTCTTCTTAACAAAAGTTTGCATGCATGCGTGTGCCATACTATATTGTACTCGTATTACAATAGTACTCAAGAACCTAATATCCACGCAAATAAAGCAAATAATCAAGTTTAACTTATTTCACCTCCACTCCACAAATATTTCAGCCTTTCCCACCCACCACCACCACTACCACCCTGTTTCTCCTTCATTTTCTATTAGAGGATTAATGCATGCAGCTGATTGAGAATGAACAAAATGTTTTGTCTCCTACCACCACCACCCAACTGTTTGGCGTAAATTCTGGCTAATCAAATTTGTGAGTAGCTTTCCCTCTTCTTGCTTATCTAACTGGTTTAGGGAGAAAGTGAATCACCAATTTCAATACACTGCGAGCGAGCGAGCGAGCTGTGACATTTTTTTCTACCCTTCAAGAAGACTCTACACTTTGTTTCTTATACGGCAGACTCTCTCTCACTCTCACTCACTTGATTTTATTCCCTTTTTAAACGACACGTAATGAAACCTGGAATCCGTCCCCCTTCATTTCCAAAAATAAATTTTGTCACACAGCAGCAGCAGCACTTTGACTGTGGCTGGAAAAGCTAAAATGTAGAAAAATTTTGGGGTAGCTTTATTGGAGTAGAGTGGAGGTATTGCATTGTATTTATAATGCGTGACAGAGCATATTCGCCGGTCTGAAAATTAGGTAAACTCACTCACTTCAGTTCAGACTCCATAGCTGTAAATCCACAATCCAGCCAGTCACTTGATGTACTGCTGCATCTCTACTGTTTTTTCCAGCTTTTTTTTACTATTATCAAATCTAATAATACAATATTGCACGCTCTAGCTGCTCATCTATTAAATTTGAGAAGGCTGCTTACATAACATTGGATTTTTTGTTTTGGTTTTCCTATTCTCTCCTCTCATCATCATTTCTATTCTCAATTTTCCATGTCCTCGCCTGCCTTCCACCCCCACACGCAAAATTAAAGTAAAACGCAACCATTCCATGAATGAACTAATATAAAAGCTTTATTTTTTATTGTCTGACTTTTATTTTCCACGCCTGTAATTTCATCATCGGCTTTTCCACTTCGTAGTAGTTGTTTTGGTTGCAGTTGCGTGTCTGCAGATTAACGCAGACTAATTCAAATATTGTACAAATTTTTTCCAACAATAACTTAATTTACCGTTGTGATTAACTCCACTTCCAACTTCCAAGTTCTTTGTCATTCTCGTAATTTACCAATGCACTTTTGTGCACCTTTACGCTTTGAAAAGAACATAACACAGAACAAGAAATTCATCCCTCTTCTTTCTGTGCAGTATCATGCAATGAAAAGAAAATGGTGTCATATCAATTAGTGTGCTCATAACTCTCAGTTGTCATTTCGTGAAACTGAGATGCTGATGCATTTAACCCGAATTTGTAATTGCTTATTCTGTGAGTACTGAGTACTCTACGTACAGTTGCACTACTGTTTCAATTTGAGTTGTATGAAATTTTTAAGAGAAAGTCCAATCCGAACCAATTTGGTTACCAAGAAGAAGAATCCATACATGCCCGGAAGGAGGAAATGCTTTTTCTTCCCCCAGCATCCCATCCTGATATTTTCTTTTCACTCACTCAAGTGTTTCAAAATTGCTGTCCAAATTTAACTAATAAAGAATGTAAATTGGACTTCTTTCTTCTTCCATTTTCTTCTCAAAAAGAAGATTCCTTTATTCCTCTTCCCTGTTCCTGCTATCTATCTAAATATATATTTAATGAAAGGAGGGAATGAAAAAGACGGAGGGAATTTAGGAAGGTTATTTAAAAAGCTTAAATTTCATTCATTGAGTTTATATCAATGGAAGGGAGATAGGAAGTGGATAATGGAAGCCAACTGCTGCTGTTTTGCTAGCTTCTTCTTTCTCTCAAGTTTACTCACAATTTAAATGCTCTTCTTTTCTATTTTTCTATTATATTTACTACTTTTTCTGCTCCTCTCATCTTTTTAACATGCAGATTTTTTTGTGAAGGAATTGACTTTGACGGACCTCCTAACTAACTTTCTTTTTTTTGTGGTGGCTTTTGCATCTTCCGCTGTTAGTTGTAAAACATGAAAAGAAAATAAGACAAGTGGAAAAATAGGAGTAAGTAACTAAGTAAGTCGAAGAAGATGGGATGGGTTAAAATAATGCGAGAATAAGTTGAAGGAGTCAAGTCAAAATCCATCCTATTCCTTTTTTCTTCTTCTTTTTCTATTCGTTTTTCCTTCTTCTTTTCTTACATTAGTTTGATCGACCCCAACAGTTACTGTATGGCATTCAATCAGACGCGTCATTCTCAATTCCCATTTTTACTTTTTATATGCGGTCGTCTTCCTTTCTTCTAACATAACCACACAATTTCCATTTTCTTTCTTTTTTTCCTTCAACAATCTTTTTTGCCTTATGTACAATATATTCTTACTTTGTTGCAAAACTTTGTTTTAGTTTTTCGAATAAGCTTATTTCTTTGGGGTTGAAGAAATACTAAGGGGAAGTAATAGTAATACTTACTAATATAAGTAAGTTCGTTCGGCTTTTTTTTCTTTTCGTTTATGAAAGTCAAACTGTCCATACACAAAAGAAGAAGAGCAGCAAAGAAGTCTAAATATATGTATGAAAAAAGTTTTGATTCTCGCTTAGAAAGAAGAAAAAATAAGAAGTTGAGTTGATGCCATTTTGCTTACTATTTGTTACATTAGTGGCAAATTTAAGCTTACATATGAAAACTTTGTCTTCTCTCTCTCTCTGCTCTCTTTTTTTATTTCTGTGTGTCTTTGCCCTTCGCCTTGCTGCTATGTTTTCTTTCCCCAATCATTTTCGATTAGATTAGTTTTCCTATTTCTGGCTAATACCAAGAAAAAGAATAAAATTGGAGTCTACTAGAGCCTTTTAGCAATTCAAATATTCAAAATACTTTCTTCTAGGATCTCATTCTCCCATTTATATATTTGCCAGTATTACTAATATTAAAAAAGAGAATTTTAAAATGAATCGATTGTAACTGTAACATACTTCCTAATTAATTTATGAACAAAAAAGCGCGTAGTAGTATTACAAAGAAACGAATCGAATTTAGCATCGCATCTAATCTGCCAAATATACCTAAAGGGTTCCTTCTACATATTTGGTTGGTATTGTTGACTTAAAAGACTATTACTCGAAGAAATAAATGAAAAAAAAAACGGAAATACGTTGCTCTGGATTAACCCCTATCACGAATCAAAAAGCTGTCATCTCATATTGCATTGTAGAAGGTGATTTCCTTTTTACCCTCCTTTCACCCTCAAAGCCAAAGGTGTATTGACTCCTCTTCTGCTCTGCTGTTTTTTTACCCATTATTATTTTTTTTATAAAAAAGTTAGAAAAATGTGCATTGCGTCGGGTCGCGGCGGGCACGTGAAAAAAAACTTATATATGAAGAAACCAAACTACCACTGTCGCCGCCGCATGTGAAAGTTATTTTTTCGTATGAGATTGGTAAAATACTTAAATTCCATTGTCATCTCAATCCCTTGCAACCTAAAGATTTATGGTATTGTCTTCCGATTCAAACATTGAAATAAATTGAAAGGATTCCCTTCTCACACACATCTTATAATGCCATTTCCTTATTGTACTTTCGAAGAGCGACAAAGGTTGTTGTAAAAGTAGAAAGGTATTATAGGTTAAAATGACACAGAGTAACCTAACATGCAGTTCAAAATAGCTTAGGATGAGAATCCGGATGATAGGAAGCTGGAGAAGGAGAGGGAAAGTTCTTTTCATTCATCCCTAAAGTACGAAAAAAAAGGTTTAGGGAGGCATAATACTCCTCTAGCTACTACGTAGCAGGAACGACTGTATCAGTGTTGCCTTGCCCTTGTCCTTGTTTCACGTGCCCCTAGTAGTAGTCTGCAGAGTTTAAGTATTGAAATCTTCTTGCTTACTTCTACCTTTCTTCTTTTTATGCTTGCTCACGCATATTTTCATTGCAAATTATTATTAGTGTTCTGTTGGAAGTGAGAAGACCATTGACCAATAATAAATGCTTTAGTTTACAAACCTCGTTTTTGTGTGGATTTGGACTGAATTGCATTACGGTGCAAGAATGGACACCAATTAAGCAAGATAATGTAATATAAACTATTTGTTAACTAACTACACTATCAGAAACAATTACCCAAATAAAATATTTGAACTTACCTTGGAAAAGTGATGTAGCTCTTGCATTATTACTAGCTTGACAGATGAGTAGAAACACTAAAAGTTGAGTATACATCTTTGTACGTAAAATGGAGTGTTGAAAAGTGCTGCTGTTTTGATTATTATCGTCATGAAAAATGGAAAAAGTAAATAATCGTTCTCGTGATGACAAATTCACAATACTAAAGTTTCATGTACCCGATGATGATTTATTTTCTGGGATTTATTTATTTTCAATAAACTGACAGGTTGAATGCATATCAATATTTTATGCCACTGGTTATCTGCTACTCCCTTGAAATTTGATTTCGAAATCAAACATTTGGCCGTTGCATGTTCCGCTTGTCTGCAAATTAAAAAAAAATTAGATTATAATAATGTAATAATACGAATGAATGATGATACTTTCATACTGCACTGTAAAACGCTTAATATTTAATCCTTTTACGAAACTGCACAGATTGACGAAATCTATTTTACTACAAAGAGCAGCAGATCACGACTGACTGAATTCACAAAATCTCCTGCGATCATCATCATATTAACTCTTTCTTTGTGTGGCTGAGTTGAAAATGCTTATTTGTATACAATGCAATATATTTTTTAAAAGATATCCTTTGTTGATTCCTCAGCAGCGTTCATACATTCCCTTCCTTCGTGTCTTTCGTCAAATGTGTATTATAAGTTTAGTTTATGCAAAGATTTGTGTCACTGGGCAGAGTTGTATTAGAGAACAACAAATA
>JAHZNJ010002641.1:0-15144 GCA_027744475.1 Lepidocyrtus cf. sotoi NNG-2020
CGAAAGAGGGTTTGATCAATCACTGTGTTAAACTTTAAATGACATAAAGTCTCAGTCGTAGCCAGGATTTTGGCCAAACCTTTGACTGACAATGCAAAATAATTATCTTATGTAAGTACCCACCCATATGTCTGACTGAACCAAACTGATTCCAAGACTGAGCTGAAATGTCCAAAGGGTTTATACTACTACTACTGCAGCTACATAATAACGACTAGAAACAATGAATTTGTCGCTTCTTTGCCAGCAATTGTATATTGTTTGGTGGTAGCTTCATTAAACGTCAGAATGAATCTTATTCTGTGATTCTCCCATTCAACACACATCTTATAGTACAAAAGCAGAAAACAATCAAAACAAATCAAGTAAGCGTTTGCATAATCCCTTGTTGGAATACGTAAGATGTACATACATATTATTCGCATCATTCCATTGCAGGATGGGTTGTTAAAGAAGACAACAAAGACAACCTAACAGTGTTTTTATATTTAGATTTTAGATTAATATTAAATGGATGATAGCGATGATTATGAGAGATGATGATAAAATGCACACATTTGTAACAAAGATAGCATAGGCAGAGCGTGGTCACGTAGTCCTCCAATACAAATACATACATACTGCAAAAATTGCAAAGGGGCTTTAAAACTTCTTTCCAAGTTTGATTGTTTCGGCAATGCTGATTATTATATAAGAATAAGAAGTGTGTAGTTCACAACATCATTCATTGCATTAACTGTTAAGATTATTATTTTTGCACTTTTTGTAGCCATCAAGATCGTTGTCGTTCGTCGTTGTATGCTTAATGGTTGGCTATGTGTGGTGCTCCTTGTTATGCGTGGATTGCTGCTGCTGTTGATGCATTCTGCGTGGTGATGGTGGCGATGGGTGATATTATTGTTGATGATGATAAAGGTTGAGTAAATCCAAAATATTCCATTCCATGCTTAGCCACCACCAACCAATATAAAGACCACAAAAAAGTTTGTACCCCTTTTGTTATGTTATTGCAAATTGCCATAATATTGTTTGGAGTAGTGGTACAGTGGTGATGTTTGGTGTCCTAAAATCAGGGGACCTTTTGCAATGCAATGATATTTGTTGGCGATTATTGGCAATAAAAGTGTATTTACATATATGCATACTTACATAAGTATAATCTCTGTTCTGCTTGCAGAAGTGAAGTGATACGTGCTCCGGCTACCAAAAGTTCATCTATACGTTCACGATGACAGCCCCTTTTTACTTAATGTCACGGCTTGCATTATTGGCGATTTTATTGAGGAGCTATAATGCTACCTACATAATTATAAGTAAACATCTACAAATTTGTTGATTTTTAGTCGTAATATGTATTAAAACAAAACTTATTGTAATAATAATTTTGGAAGCTTATAATAATGTGCAAATTTTTTACGGTACACAAAACATTAATAACGACTAAATCTTTGTTTTAACTATTTTCAATTTTTTTCATGATGCATGCAGCTGAATAAAAGTCAATGTTAAACATATTTTTGAAAATATGAAGATTAAAGTAAATTACCCTTAACAAATTGAGATTTTGAAGATGAAAACAAGGTTAATGAATAAAAGTACATACGTACATACTATCAAATAAGTTGTTTGACTACTTCGTATATACCATTAAATTTTTATCTATACTACCCAACCAAAATCCTAAACGACTGAATCTATCCATTTGTCTTAGAAAACTTTGTTGCTTTTTATTCCAAAGCTGGGGCTGTGTGAGTGACGCCATGAACAGATTGATGGAAACGAGTTGTTAGAAAACGTTAGAAGCAACTCATCATTATAATATTGGAATGTTGTTGTAAATACAGTCCCTTGACAAATGCAAAAATGCAATGGAAATTTGTACAGGGTTGTATGAAAGTGGTTTATTCTAGCGCATCAACAACTTCGTCGTCATTCTCACATGATGGCCTGCGCTGCTGCATTGTTGAATATATTGGAGAATGTTCTAGCTATGTCTGTTCTCGGAAAGTATTCGTGGTCATCACATCATCTAGCTTTACTGCTATATACTCCTTTTACTTTATAAGAAACCCTTTGATATTATTCATCTTGTAAAGATAATTACGGTATTTTTATTTTTTTGTTAGCCTAATTTCGACTGATTCCTCACTCATGTCTCATGTAGCTGTCTAATTTTGCCTATCCTTATCCTGTCTTGCAGAGTGCTACTAGTTACACGGCTTACAAAAGAAAATAGGTAAAACATGAGCCGTGACATGGCTTCATATTTAATATAAAATGATTTATACCTACCTATAAATTATTTTACCAATTCTATCATTACGATGCGCGTTGGAAATATTATGATTGATTGAATCAAAAGTAAACTTATTGAATGACCTACCTCTTCTGCTGATATCTCAATCTCATTGTCACTCAAATTCTAAAAAAGTAAAAAAAATTGACAGAAGTTCACGGAAAAAACCTTTTTTAATTTTCATGTTACCAGAAGAACTCCCTTTCTTTAGAGCAACGTGAATAAGGCGTTCACTGCGACATTTAAATCAATGATCCTGTGACCTGTAGCATGTGCTGATAGTCTCTTTTTGTTTTTGACATTATTACTATTATTATTGTTATTAAATAAACGTTTTGATCAAAAATGCATTTATGAGATGAATCATCACATCACTGCAATGGTCCGCAATGGTCCTAGTTAGGGTTAAGGGTAAATAAGTTCATCCTGCAGCAACAGGACTAGGCACAGTTATACAGTGTAGTGGTCGATCAGTGCAGTAGCGTCACGTACTTAATGGCATCATTATTATAATCACTGTAACTCATTTTTTGCAAAAATTTGGCCTTATTTTAGTGTTACATCAAACATTTAAATCGAATTGAGTGCACGGGTGAGTGCACATGGTACTGGGAACGCAATACGCAAAGTCATCATGGAGAAAGTTAAGCATAACCTTGAATTTACAGATAATGTTTTGACTGGGGTTAAGAAGTGTAGTAGGACTTGAGGTCGGTCCTTGTCTTTGCACAAGGGGTGACTGGTGTTGATATTTTATCATCATTCATTTAGACGATTTTACTGTAGTGGATAATGACTAATGTTTTAAATTGCGTAAGCATAATTAATATGACTGACTATGTTTTGGTTTTCTGGCACAGGCGGTCATCATCTCGATCATTAATCAATGAATTGAAACAAAGTATTTTGTAAATATAAATAAAATTGGGAAATAAAAAGGAATCTGAACGCTGACTTGAGCATTGATAATTAACAGTTTCTTAATTAAATCTACGCATGTATCATGTTTACCTATTTAGAAGCAATATAAACCATACAAAACATTGTTGAGACATGTTTTTAGC
This sequence comes from Lepidocyrtus cf. sotoi NNG-2020, assembly GCA_027744475.1. NCBI lineage: Eukaryota > Metazoa > Arthropoda > Collembola > Entomobryomorpha > Entomobryidae > Lepidocyrtus > Lepidocyrtus cf. sotoi NNG-2020. The sequence goes on from JAHZNJ010002641.1 coordinate 3,361, forward strand.
AAATAAAACACTAAACAATTGAGAGCGCGATAGTATAATATAATAATTGCAAAAACGCGGTAGACAGCTAGCAAAAATCGAGATTAATTAATGTGTTTGTGTATTATTTAATCTAATAGTAAAGCATTTTAAATCATTTGATGTTCTTACGGTGGCTGAAGATGATATTGTGAAATAAACTTGGCATTGCTCCTTGAATTCACATCGTCGATAATCACCGCAAGGGCCCAAAAAACTAAGCTGCAGTATAAAATAAGTTGTGTGCAGTGCACAAAATAGGAATTATGCGGTGTGACGAAATCTGATAAAAAGATAAATTCGCCCCATATTCGTTACCTCTCCCAATATGAGCACGTAATGCTCCTTACTATTTGTATTTATAAAAGTAAAAAATCCAACATCGAGAAGATAATTTGATGCAGTTTAATGCGCCGATTGATTCAGTGATATGGTTAAGTACTTAAAGATTAAGCGAAGTACTACAAAAGGAATTTGACATTGCTTTTTTGTTTTTGGTATTTATTTCTAATTTGTCTTTCATCAAATAATTTTTTTGCTGATATAGATATTTTTAAGGAATGCGCCTTATTTGATAATATTTTAATTTATTTCGTTCAGCATTTCTCATACAATGTCCCCAACCATTACTCAACATTCATCAAAATCAAAAGAAGAAGAATTGCCAATTAGTGTTGTTGCCAAAATGAAAAAAAAATTTGACAGTTGTGGTAATAACTTTATTCCAATACTGGTATATTCATAGCATTAACCGACGATAACCAACGACAAATTAACAAACAAGTAATAAAAATGACAAAGTGACAAACGCCAACACTATAGGACCTTATTTCCTCAAGGTAGTATAGTAACATGAAAATCTTATTTAGAGAAATGGGTCATTCTCATTCCTCATTTCTCGTCATAAATAAATTGGTTAGTCAAAGTCAGGCAGGATACTTTAAAGAATACTTTTCTGTAAGGTATCTGCAAAAATTTGCATACTTTTACATTTTTACAGACACTCTTTCATAAGGATTTCCTCCAGTTCACAATAATATTATGTAGTAGTGGATGGAACGGAGCCTACAGAGAAGAGGAGTAATAAAGATTATTTACAATTACATATTACACAGATATTATATAGAAAAAAGACGCTACATTATATAATATCTACCACAAACGACATCAAGAGAAGCACTTTTCTTTTCATTTTATTGCTGATTTGATACGATAACATGCATTAAATGCATATGATTACTTATTCACTTTAGGCTACACCTGCACGAAAATTCTGCTGAATGACCGCATTTAACTGCATTAGTATAAATGTGTCAGTGCCGGTGCCTTGCAAATTGTCTTTTTTCTATACCACCGATTCTAATCGTCGTGAGCGTGTAATATGTAGCCCATTTTTACTTTCATCTTATATAAACTTGCATCCTTTCCTTCTTACATTATTCCATCACCACACCACCACCATCTCATCTTTTGCAATTTTAAGCATTAAAAGCTTTACATCAAAGATTATTTTGCTGATATGAAGTACGTTGAAGTGACCGTGGCCTTTGAAAAGAAATATACCGTCACTGTCAACATACTATAATAACTGACGTAGGCATGATTGCGCTCTTAACATGGTGTGGGCACTTGGCGTTTTATTTATTTATTCGCGTGGTTCAAACTGTAAAGGAAAAAGAATACGTAATTTTGTTTTTGTTTGCAATATGTCAACTTTTTACGTAGCAATTTTTCTCGAAATCTTTTGTAGTTATACTTCATAGAAAGATAGGTACTAGGTACCCCCATAATATCTCACAAAAAAGACAGTTAATTAGAATGTATCTGTGTCCGCAATAGTTTAGTCTGGCTCTTTTTACGATCTATCTTGACAATACTAGCCCTTTCCCTTTCCTACTATTTTGTCTTCGATATGGCTTCTTGGACACTTCAAAAAAGGCATGCGCGACACCGCAACATTGAAACTAAACGTGACATGCTTTCAATTCAATCCACCCAGGAATACTCAGAAAGAAATACGTGAATTATCGCAGTTTTACCTATTTACCTATAGATATGAAAGGGCAAACTATTTAATTATTGTTTGTTATTGTGAAAATATATGCGCCTAAAGAAATTGTGACTTTCCCAATACCAATTGGCAATTACGTGTAGCACGTAGCGTTATAGCTTATACGAGGAATAAAAAATTTAAAATGCTAGCTCGCTTAATGTCAAGTCTACCGCTTGACTTGGTCATTGTTAATAAATATTCACGATTCTTCAAATTAACTTTTTTACGCAATATTTTCTTTTTTAGTTTTTCTCAACATGTAAAAGGTCCTGAAGGCATATGACTATGACTATGACGCATTACATATTAATATTAGGTACCTCTTGCCTCTTGGTATAAAATTTTTACAAATATTTGTATGATTATTGAAAAGGATGATTATCTTTTGCGTTGCTACGTTGCTTGTTGTTTTGTTGAAGTTGGTGAGTGGTGGGTGACTGGTGAGCCAGTCCATTCTGATTTTAGACAATTTTATTATTATAGTTCACAACCAAAGAAGTTAAGAAAAAATCAAATATGAATGTGACTGTATCGTTCTATTAAACAAATATAATCACTACTATTTATTGTACAATGAGTAATTAGCGTGACTTTTTCATGTGAGCTGATTCAAGATGCGCTTTTCCAATGAGTGGATTCTATTGTCTGAATGGTTTTGTTTAATTTAGTAGCCTTTTGCCTTGCATTCTGGACGACCTTTGTGAGATGGGATGAAAGGATATGAAGTGAATCGGAATCCATCAACAACTTTCATTTCAAAAGGTCAGTGCCGTGATAACAATGCCTTCGAGATGCGATGATAAATAGTAAATATCTGGAGCGGATGTTATAAATCTTCATTATTCCATATACCCTTGTAGACAAAGTGCGGTAACACTTGCAATTAAAAAGAAATGAAACTACTCAAATTCGAATAGCAGAGTCACGCAAACCCAGACATGATACAAAAAATTAAGACAATTTTTGCAAATTGTAAATTTTAAAAAAAAATTAGGCCAAGTTGCCTACAGACGAAAATTTACGTTGTCATCTACGCCATTATATAATCCAAAATCCAAAGTCCAAACCAAATTCAAAATACATTAAAATATGTATAATAATAATATGTAGTTGTAATGTAACAAGCACAAAACATGAAGACAAAGGTTTTTAATTGTACTTGCCCTGCACACTGGGTCCTTTCTTCGTTCTTGTTAAAATCTTTGGTTCTTTACCGTCGCGGTTGATAAAGTGTGTGCCACGTACCCACCAACCAAAATCACTGCAGTATCGTCGCCGTCCCTTATTTATTACTTCGACAATAGTACCTTTATAATACACTTTGATTACTTTAATGTTCAAAAAATGTTATTTTATCGTAAGCGTCATCACACCACCAAACCAGCAAAGTTATATGAGCATGAACAAGGACAAAAGGGTCGAGAAATCGTCATCAACGCTTTATCACATCTATGAGCCCTAATAAACTTCTGCTGCTGCCTTTTTGAAAAATTGCGAAATTTTTGCTTTAACCTAGAGAGAGAAAATGCGTTGTCCACTCTTGACAATGAAATTAAATGTATGCATGCATGCGTTTTTCCATCCAATGACTGACTAACTAGGTGAGGTTTTGAAGATTATCGGTACTAACAAATGTCTGTAACAAGCGGAGTTGGTGGTCACGTACACAATTCTAATCATTGTGCGTTCAAATGTGCAATTACACAGTTAAATGTTTTATATGATCATACATACGTTTACAATGGAAAATGCAATAAAAATATATAATGTACTTTTTTAAGACAACAGAGAGGCCTAATTAATTTCATCTCGAGCTGTTAAGGATTCTGGAGTTGGAAGCTCAATTAGAGGTGATAATGTTCTACCATAACAGTATGGTAGCTGATTCTGTTGTTGAGAAGATGATGATGAGAATAGATCCTCTGCCAAATGTGTGAAATTAGGCGCACTTGTAGTTGTGGCAAGGCTATTATTTGCATTATGAGAAGAGCGACGTCCTCCTGGTGCGGCTGGTTTAGGTCTGGAGGATATAGTATTTGATCTTATTTCTGCAGCAGCAACTCGATTTTCACCATCTAATAATTCTGGAGAGCTCATTGAGCTTGGGAGTAACGGCGGTGATATTGCAAGATCGAGTCCTTCGAGAGGAGAGATCGGTCGACATTCTCGAATCATTGACGAGCCCGGTAAATCCCAGTAATTAGATGGATGCACTTTTGCATCTCCACTGCCATCATGGTCATGATGATGACTAGTAAAGGTTCCTCCAACCTCGTCGAGGTTAGAAAGGCGGAATATAATTTTCGCCATGTCTGACATACCTTCATCATCATGATCTAGATTGAAATCGTCTTTGAATTCTGAGGCTTGAATGGAGCGAGCCTTGCACTCATATACACTGCTGCTGTCAGAATTTTCTGCCATGGAGCTGGTACGATGTGGAGGAGCAGGATAGGATGACATTGAGCGAACAAAATTGGGGTTTTCAATATTCATTGTTGAGGTTTTCTTAGCAGCTCCTACCATTGAAGCAGACAAAGACTTCCTTGTTGTAAGCTTGAATGGCTTCGGTGGTGGAGGAAATGGCGAAGGTGACAAGCGGGTTGGGGTAGCAAAGTGGAAGTCGGGAAGGTTTACGCAATCCCTGCTTTGGTTATTCATTCGATTTGCCTGGAGATTTGCTTGTTCTTTACTTTTACGGGTACGGAGTTCCCTCCAATGCTTCAGTTTCTGGACACAGACTCTGGTTGTATCATGAATGTCTTTATCATCTAGAACCTCTGTTAAACCAAAGATATAAATATCGTTATTATTAAAAAATTGCTTGATAATTTTTAATGATTGACACATAATAATATTGTAGTTTTCAAATTGCATAATATTTTACCAAGTCTGAATACAGCTCCGATGACGTTAGATTTGTAAGTTGGTTTTTTCGCTATTGGGTTTCCTTTCAGGCTCAAAATACGAAGTTGGTGCAGTGTTTGCAACACGCCCAGCACTTCTGTTATGTCATTGAGGCAGTTATGGGCAGCATTCAAAGTATCCAATGTATGTAGATTTGCTATCGGTGCAAGTGAGGACAATTGATTTGAACTGATGTCTAAGAGAATCAGCGAGCCCTGCAATAATTATTCAGAATTTTTTTATTGTTGCCATTTATTTAGAACAGGGGCTGGTGTCAGGTATTTTTAGGGACTTGCAATTAGTCATTACTCACAGATAACGATGCCATGATTCCTGGAGAAAATATCAAAGGTTGTTCTGGAGGAATGTCTTGATCATCGACTTGAAGCTCTTCGAGGGTTTTCAGGTTCTCTAACCCCTCAACAACTTGAATTTCGTTAAACCCCAAATACCTGTTTGATTCATAAGAAAATACCTACGTTTAGTTGAATGTGAGCGCAACAATAAGCTTAAATTCAGTATTTTAGAGTGTCATTTACAGTTACTAACTGGGCTCTTACAATTTCTTTAACTTTGTACAATTCTGTAAATTATCAATCCTTTCAACGTTATTGCGAGATAGATCCAGTAGGTCCAAATTATGCAAATTATCTAATCCTTGGATTCTCCGAATGTTGTTTTTGTACAAGTAGAGATTTTTCAGACCAAAGAATGGGTCCAGCGCGCCAAGAGTCTATAAAAAGTTTTCAAACATGGCTAAAGTATTATTAATATTATGTAATCTTTGAATTGGACAGATAACTTTGACATTTACTATTTGGCTGCTACAAGTGACTACATACCAAAACGTTAATATTCTTGCATTGAAGGTGCAACACCAACACATTTCCGAAAGGAAATTCCTTTGTTTCATCTTTATTCTTCACGGGGGGAACTGCTAATCTTGAGATTCCAGACATCACCAATTTTGCAGTGAGGTTACCACTTGAGGTCTACAATTAACAATAATTTGATTATGTTAATTTATGATCATTGGTTACGCTAAAATCTGAAATTTTAGCCATTTCTACACTCATTTTCTCACTTGCCCCCAAAACGCATTTACTATTAATGCATAAGCGTTGCTGGAGAGTGCATACCTATATGAATGAAATATAGCTGTTGCGATTGCGATTTGCGATTCCTCAGCAAAAGTTTGTGTGCTGGAATTTTGTAACTTTGCAAGAAGAGGAATATGAGGCACTCTACCGAAAGCTTTGTTCAACTTCGACTCATGTTGGTGCATTCAAGAATTCACTCACATAGTCAGCTGGAGACATACACACAAGATATAAACAACCCAATCTAACCACGTGCGCGACAGTTTCAAAACAATTAACAGTGAATAAAACTTAAATACAAAGTTAATTTTTAATTTTGAATACCTTTTTGTATGCATTTCGTCTTTCCGTTGCTCCAGTAGCTCCCATAGGATCAATTGAAAACGGAAAGGAAGTACTTTTCCGAGCACGAGGAGACCGATTAAATATTTGTTGTTGTTTTGTATTAGTTACTCTTCCGTTAATAGCAGTGGGGGTTCGGCTGCTTATCGCTCCTCTCGAACTTGGAGGTCCCCCGTATTGATTCAGACGAATTATTCGATCACTGCCATTGACAATCTTTTCCTCCCTATTTTGAAGGATTCCTCTGGGTGAAGAAATGGGAGTTACTTGGTAAGAACCAGTGGAAAATGTAGTGGAGGCTGAATCTTCATTTAAAAATAGTGATTTATCCATTATTAAACCGTCTAGTGATTAAGAAATGCAGTTATTTTAAACTTTGAAATGAAGATTTCGCTGCATTAGAAAATATAAATGTTTCAGTTTCGGTGTGACAGAATTGATCCAACCGATTTTTTATTGATCAAACGCATTTACGAAGCGTGTGTATTTTACTATTTTATCTGTTTTTGTAGTCACAGATCCAAAAAAGTAAATGGAGTTGCCTAGTGAAAACTCAGATAGTACGACGACTGCTTGTTCTCTAATAAGAAATCTCTGTCTGGCGGAATCTCCGGAAACATCATCACTTCCTCCAACTTCCTCGACATCAGTTGTAGAGTCGAATGACAAAGATACACTGTCAAAAAATAAGTTAAGGAAGCTTAGGCGCTATGAACAGTCTTTATTACATAGGAAATCTAAGCGTGTCAAAGAACGGGAAGCACGAAAACTCCAAGGGCGAAGCAACGGACTAGGAAATGATGAAAAACTCGAACAAATTAAAAAATTGAAGACTGCTTTGGAAATTGGAAGTAAAGTTGCGATTGACTGTCAATTTCAGAATCAAATGTCAAAAAAGGAGCTGACAAGATTCGCTCAACAGCTTAGAAGACTGTATTCATCTAATCGTTCTGTTTCATCCCCGCTTCATTTATATTTAGCAGGCTTATCAAGAACCTCAGAGTTATTTAGTGTGTGCTGTAAAGTTAACGATGGGTTTTCAAATTATGTTTGGGATGTAACAGAGAAAACAGTTTTGGAACTGTTTAACAAAAATGAGATAGTGTATTTAACTCCAGATGCTCTAAATCCGATTTCTTTAGAGAAAGGATTCGAGTCTGATAAGGTCTATGTTATCGGTGGTTATGTGGATGAGACAACTACAAAAGACGCTACAAAAGACTTTGCCAATGGAACTGATATAACTTGTGCTCGGTTACCGATTGATGAATTCTTTGTACCAAACGGAAAGGGGACATTTAAAAAGATTTTGACTGTAAATCAAGTTGTGGATATTATTCTTGAGTGGCATAATTCACATGATTGGGTAGCTTCTATTTTGAAGGGTCTTCCTGCACGAACAGGATTTACGCCACGACCAGAGCCGTTACAGTTAACGTCTGAATAGGCTGACATTTTCCCTTTTGTGTATCATTCACTCATATATTAAACTAGCTTAAATCATGTTACCACTTCAACTATCGAAGACACTATCCTTTGGATGGGCGGCAAATAAATTATCAAAATGCTTCAGTAATTCTTCTCAAACTCATCGAACTCCGTCAGTTACAAACCCTATTCTTAAAGACATTCGGAAGGAGTTTCAGCCATTTGAAGGTGGCCAAGTTACATTGAAGAAGGATGATCAAACTGGATTAGCATATATTAAAATTGACCATGTTGACAAGAAAAATTCTTTTAGTGGTAAGATAATGCTTGATTTTAATTGGAGTTTAGTTTAATCGTTTTTTAATAATTGTCTCTGAGCTAAATAATTTTAAACTTTTTTATATTTTTTATTTGCAGGGAAAATGATGGTAGATTTAAATAATGCTGTTGCCGAGCTTGAAACATGGAAAACAGGGAAAGGTGTGATATTATACGGAGCTGGAGGCACATTTTGCTCTGGAGGATATCTTGAAACGGTTAAAAAGATATGCACTTCAGAACATGGATTCAAAATGGCTACGTTAATGCACAACTCGGTACTCAGGCTAAGAAATCTGCCCTTAGTATCGGCTTCACTTGTCAATGGAAAAGCCCTTGGAGGTGGTGCTGAGCTTATGTTAGCAACTGANTGGAGGTGGTGCTGAGCTTATGTTAGCAACTGATTTCCGATTGATCTGTCCCTCCTCTGAGATACGATTTGTGGAAGCTCGCATGGGAGTCGGAACAGGCTGGGCTGGAGGAACTCTTCTCCAAGAGCTTGTTGGTCGCGGAATTGCTCTGGATTTACTTTTAACATGTAGGAAAATATCTGCTGAGGAAGCCCTTGTGATTGGACTTGCGGACGATTTAATTGAAGAAAATGAAGGGGACGGGGAAGAAATACTATTAAAAAAGGCTTGTGACTGGATGGATATACGGCTAAAGGGACATCATCATTCTGTCGTACATACTGTGAAGGGAATAGTTAACTGTAATAGTTTTGATGAAGAACGCGAAATATTTTCGAAGACTTGGGGTGGACAAGCTCAACAAGAAGCGCTTAACAAGAATTTAAAACATAATTAGTTTAAGTAATAGATTTAGATTGTGTTCAAAACGCATTGTTGTAAAGCTCAAATTTTTATTCTTGTTTAATAAATCTATTAAAACACCAAAAATCGATGTGAAAATGATTAATTGTAAGTACAATAGTTATGTAGATCATGAATCATTTGTGAAGAACCTTGCATAGGAGCATGTGGCATGCTGTAGCACTGAAACTGGATCTGCTTGAAGTTTTTCCTCTCCAGTTCTCATCGCATCGCATGCTTTCCTTTTATTACCCTACCTACCAACTGTCAAAATCCACACACCACCACTTTTCACTTCCGCTTGTGGCTTGTATGTAGGCCTGGTTGAGCTCATGGGTGTTTCTATAACTACGATGTAAAAACATAACATTTCTTTACGCGTTTTTTTCTTGCTTGCATATAGCTGCTTGCAATAAGTCTTTTCCTATTGATACACATGATTCAATTCATATGAAAGCGTAAATGAATCTAGATAAGAGTGCATTTAAAAAGTTTTAGTTATCCCGTTCTCATCGCATCGCATGCTTTCCTTTTATTACCCTACCTACCAACTGTCAAAATCAACACACCACCACTTTTCACTTCCGCTTGTATATAGGCCTGGTTTAGCTCATGGGTGTTTCTATAACTACGATGTAAAAACAAAACATTTCTTTACGCGTTTTTTTCTTGCTTGCATATAGCTGCTTCCAATAAATCTTTTCCTATTGATACACATGATTAAATTCATATGAAAGCGCAAATGAATCTAGATAAGAGTGCATTTAAAAAGTTTTAGTTTGCAAGAACCTTCTCAACTCTTGAGATGTTGTTCTATTGATAATCAGTCAAATGGCGGAGTTGTACATTATCGGCCAACTTCAAAGTGGGACATTAAATTCTGAATCTGGGTTATTTTGTAAGTGGTCTGTTCAAGCAGGTGAGTTAATTCCAAATATAAATTACTTAAAATAGCAATTTTTGTGATTCAATTCAGGCAACATCACAGATTCGTGGATTGTAAATTTTAAATGAAGTATTTCGCTTTTAAATACTTTTCAGGAAGTGGCTGGAAACGAGTAGCTTTTGATTTTGGAAGTGTGCCGTCAAGACGAATTTGGAAGGACTGACCTAGCAGGATACGGCGTTTGTCATATCCCAGCATCACCGGGAACACATATAATTGAAGTGCCAACGTGGAGACCTGCAGGTAAAGTGTTTAAAGAAATCATAAATCTTATAATTATTAATTTAAAATCCTTTTAAAGACTGCTGTTGTTATTTTCCTTTTTAAGGATCGGTTAGAGACGAAGTAGTACGCCATTTTGTTGGAGGTTCCGCAGAGTTACTCGAGCCAGACCTTATTGTGAATCCTACTGAACGCTACCGTTTACGTACAGTGCCTTCAGGAACAGTAACAGTAGAGCTTTCACTTATTCTCAGGAATTTCGACAAGTTTGGAGTAGAAACCTGATTGGGGGCATCATGAGAATTTTACGTTCAATATTCATCATCACTTTCCTACTTACATCTTCGTTGTGGTGCAAGTTTGTTGAATCACGCCAGCATTATCCACACAAGTCCGAATATCTTGGAAATCCCATTCTCGAAGATGAAGATTCTTTATTAAGTGCCAAAATTGTAATTAAACGACAAGAAACGGGGGAGCATGATGACTCAGAAAAAGGATCTGGTCAAGAGCAATCACCAACACCATCACCTTCCCCAACTCCTCCAGAAGAACAAAATTTAACCTCTGCACCTCCTTTCACTTCACCACCACCCTCGAAATCGCCAACAACAGAATCAACAACTACAATAACTTCAACTGCTGAGCCCTCAACCTCAACTACTACAGAAATGCCCTTTGTTATCCCAAATCAAGGGAAAGCAACCAAAGGATACTTTTGCTTATGCGATTTCCAGGTATAAATTAGATTTGTATATGATTTTACCAATTCAATAAAATGATTTTGTGTTATTGATGTTTCTTTTTATTAATATTGCTTGCAGGTTCGAAAATGCGATATGAATTGTTGTTGTGATTTGGATTGTACTGAAGAAGAAAAAAGTCTATTTACTGGTTGCACCGACAGTTTAATTTATGATCCTAAAAATCGACAAAACAAGGACCATAGCTGCGTCAAATCTTACGTCATGTACCGTGAAAATGTCCCTTATCGTGTCGAAAGAACAAGCAAAGGTCTGCTTTGTGTAGCGAAAGAGAATTTGAAGCAAGAGAAGGAATTCAACCAGAAGGACATGGCTAGAATAATTAAAAGAATAACTCATGGAAGGCTCGACACCAGGCCGAAATATAAATGGGATGATACCGTCAAAGAAGATAATTTCATCAGATCAAGTCATCAAGAACCGTACAAATATGGAAGCGCAATCCTCACAGCAACTGCAGTCGAAGGTGATGACTCGTCAGATAATTATCAAGAGGATTTATTCCGTCTACCAGCTTCTTTCCAGTCAGAAATCTGCTCAATCAACGAACCAGTCAAATTCCTACTGGACTTCACCGAAACTTGCACGTTGCCCCTAATTGATCTTAGAGATCAATGTGAATCGGTTAAGGAACTAAATGCAAATAATTTTATCAAAAACTTCATGGTCATAGCAAATCCTGATATCAGAAAGATTAATGTAACGCATGGGGATGGCTACGTCCTCAAAGAAGTAATTTCTTCAAAAGTATGCTGGAACAACTGGACAACCTGTGATGACCTGGTTCATGAAGCAGTAACCGAAAACGACGAATCTGGTGACGATTCACCCGACCCAGAATCTGAAGATTTCCCAATCCCAGAGTTAACTGTTG
>JAHZNJ010002642.1:0-15226 GCA_027744475.1 Lepidocyrtus cf. sotoi NNG-2020
TATAATGTTATACAAGACTCCAAAACTTTTGCATCATCTAAAGAATTTGGGGTAATCTTGATTTAAGATTAAATAAGAAAACAAATTGAGGATCAAGCGTATGTTTTGATGGGATACTGAGGGTGCATACATTAAAATCAAAGTATTCTTTAAAAAAAGTTTTTCACATAATTTACGTAACAGTTTTTTATCATCATATCCATATTAAGTTGGTTTTATGATTGTTTTTGTTTACATTAACTACCTACTTAGTCTCCCGCGCTATAACATTGCTCTCAACTTTTATTAGTTTCAAGAGTTGAAATTTTCTCAAACATAGCAAAAAATTTCTGAATAACAAACTTTTTATATTTTGATTCGCGTTTTCCTCTGTTTGCATTAAATGTTCTGTTAATTCCAGATTCCATTCAACATAACTTTAAGAATGACGTTATTTAGTTTGATATCCCTACCAAGCTTCCTATTTATTTTATAATTAATTAAACCTTTTGACACATTATTTAAGCTTAAACAACAACAGCCGGTTATGCAATAATATAACTAGACATGTTATATGGAGTCGTAAAATTAGTACTGCACTCCATTTTCCTTCTTTTGTGAATACAGATATTTAGCATGGGATTTGTAAATTATTACGGTAATAATGAGCATTATGTAGATGATGCTGACGTAACGTACGACAGTCTCAAGGTACACTAAAAATTTCATTTGTTTTGTACCACCATGTGAAAAATTTATTTAATTCCAACTCAAATCATTCGAACAAGAGCAAACATGCCTTTAAGACATTTCATGGTCAAATTATTTTTCGTAATTTACATTTTTTAGCTGTGCTGATACTGCCTCCACGCTGCGCTGCGCGCTGTGAGAATGTCTCATCATTTGATTGTTTACCATTTTTACTTTTTACAGCATTTTATCTATAAGTAAGTAAAGTTCCATTTTTCATTGTTAATAAAAAGCTTTTACCTTGGAAAACAATAAATCATTCGACAAAATGTAACCTGATAGAAGAGGTCGTAGAGGACTTTATTGGAAACTTTTAGCAACTAAATTTTGTCCATTTCTGGTTCTAAATTGCGATCCTCTCCGTGAAATGTGTGACCTGTAAGAAAATGATCACGATGTAGTTTTGCTGGAGGACAAATCGGAACTGAATTGGCCGACAATTGCCTACAATGACGCACGTAAATATGTTACGACGCTCATAGTTTAATTAAACCATGATTGTTGAGCCGTATCTCAATAGAATCAGAATTATTTTTTGCATAGATCCTCAGAAATTGGACGGCACATGGCACTCATGAGGATGATGCGCACCTTGTTTTTATGCTTTCATTTTTATTTATGATTTGCCTATAGCTTCCAGTAGATTAGTTTTTACTAGCGCGGCTATCGTCAAGCACTTTGAACATAACCTTAATCGTACTCGTAGATCTTGTTTAATCTCTCTTAATTGATCAAAAACACTTTTGATCTCAAACTGTCAGAAACAAGGCGTGGAAATTTTAATCTGTTTGAGTATTTTTAAGTTCGTTTTTTATGATGATACTCCTTTATTTATTTATGAAAACCTTGAAATCCTGTTTTAATTTTAAGCTAACAAACATAGTGCATCTTCTCATTATTTTCCGATAATTCATGTACCTACACGCTACTCGTTGTTTTGCAGTTAAATTTCGTTGAGAGTAATGTAATGAATGCACCTGCACGTTTCCCAATTTTGGTGAAACTTGAGCTAGAACTGGCGCATGGAATGGGAAAGAACAAATCTTTCTTTTCGCATCCAAATGAATTATTCTGTATTAGAACTGCACACAATATAAAATAAATAAACATAATCAATTGGGAGTGAAGCAGTACAAATCGTTAAAAGAAGATTCCATATTATTTCATCTGACGATGACTAATTAATTAAATTTAACGAAGATTAATAAATTAATACTAACTGCTAAAAAAATCTAGACTCTAGAAGCATAATGTCTGTAGAATGTAAGATGGTTAGCTCACAGTAACTTTATAGCGTTATGATTTTTCTCATACTTATTTCAATATTTAAATTTTGGTATGGAACATTTGTGCCGTTTGTTATTTGTCAATCAGAGAGCAGGTTGTTGATTTGGTTTTATGCAAATAATTTCTACTTTGATTGTGCCAATAGGAATTTGTTTGTTCCTGTGCTCCACTAAACTTCATAACCTATGGAACCACCTTGGTGTTTGCAATCATCAGACATGATTAACTTTAGACGATATATAAACAATTGATCGGGTAGTCGGATACTGTCTTTTTATGACATGGCATATTACATCATGAATGTTTGTGGTATGATCACATCCGTTGTTGATTAAATTTGAATTATAATGAGGTAATAATGATATCATACAAAAGTTACATTGGAGTACCCGAGTCTGCCATACATACATGCGTCGACGACGCCGCCGCCGCGCCGTTTCCTCCTCCAAAAATCATTAAATATAAGTAACGTTTAACGCATTCTAACCACATACGGTAATTGTTCAGGTCATTAAGATTGCAAATTGGAAATAGAGCCAGTCTGTTCATTTCGAGTCAATACAGCTTATGGATGACTGGACTACTAATTCTACGTATAATATTAACTATTATCTAATGTAATCCAAGCATAAATATTACTACGCCAGATGTAATGAAACATGAGGTTATTATTATGTTGCCCGTTTTAGCTGCAAAATTTATTAATATTCTGAGGAAGCAAACACCAGAAGTTTATAGGCATCGATGCGATGATGCGATCATACCACAAAAGCTAACAATAGGCTTCGTTCTTCGATGATGCTTTGCGTTTGGTTCGCTGGTGGTGTTTGTGAATTGTGAGGGTGGATTAAGTCAGTGAGGAACAATTTTTAGTATGTTTCTTCTTATCAAGCAAAAAATTACGGGCATGGCATGGAATGAATGAATGAAAAACTCTCTAAATATCTATTTATACTCGATGTAATTAGGTTTGATAGGTGTTGTTCTATTACGCGATATGATATATGAAGGCGTACATACAATGTACATTACTTATTACATTTCATTATCTCTTGATCTTCATGCCTTAGCAAACACCACGAAAAAATCAACAATACCAAGGCTGGCTGAATAATGGCTGAAATGAAACGTAAAGGAAAGTAAATAAAGTAATGACATGAATGATGAGATATAATATTTAGTGTGGTTTATATCCACAGTGTTTCTATTTTAATGCGCTTATTACAATAGAAAAGTAAAATGCATTATTAACTTGCTGCTGCAATCCAGCAAAAAAATACGAAACGAAAGAAAATTCAGGTGCAGCTTCACTAATGAAGTTTTATTTTAAAACTAGTTGCAACTGCAACTAAAATTTTTGTTGTGAGTTGGAAGTTGGAAGTATTGGCAGACTGAAAAGTGATTCTGCCACTGCACTGATAATAGTGGCAGTTTTCCAGAATTACCTAACCTCTAGTCAGCTCATCATTTGATCCTTCTTAGGAATAATTTTATTGAAAAAAAAATCGTTTCATTCATTTAGTTTTTCTTAGTATTATAGGCAATAAAATACATGGCATTCAATAGAACCTACATTTCTCAGCGCACATGTAGGTGTTTAGAAATATGACGAAATTCTCTTGAAAGTTGACTTCAATTGATTTGTGTAAAGTCGCAGTTCAGTTGCGTTTTATTTTATTTCGGGTTTCATTCGATGTTAGATTTGTGTTGTTTTGAGCTGTTGAGTTGTTTTATGAATTAACGTTTTAAAAATGAAGTCGATCGGAAACGAATCTATCTTGGCAATTTTCATGGTATTGTCTAAAGTGACAATTTCGGTGTACGCCGCAGCGATTGAATCGTCAACAGACAATGGCCATTTTCACCTCCACCACAAACATCATGATCATAATCATGAGGAAGTTCACCCACCACAGGCAGCAACGTCGAACGAACATGACCATCATGATGATACAGTAGTAGAAGAACTTTCCCATTCCTCTGAAGTTGAAGTCTCAATAAAGGCACACGGCGAAGATTGCTTGGAAGAAAATTTTAAGTGTAATGAAAAGAGCGGACTAATTTGTTTAGAGGAATTGGGAAAATGTGAATGTGACGCTGGAACAATATTTTCATCAATTTTGGGAAAATGCCACCAAATAGAAGAAATTCATGTTGATACTATTGATGAATTATCAGACGATCCTAAAGATGAATATTATGAAGTAGAAACTACTACAGTACCCCCTTCAACGACAAAGCAGCCGAAGATTGAATTGCTGAAACAAGCTGTGGAGCAAGGAGATGATGATGATGATGTTTCTGATACAATTCATCATGAAATACAAGGTCAGCATGATGATCATCAACATCATCACGATAATGTTCCTATCAATAAATGTGAATCTAAAAGTTGTGAGCATGAGTTAGGAAAATATTCAAAATGCGATGAACATTCAGGTAATAATCACGCACCGATGTTTCATTAATGATTCCATGAATTTCTACTAACAAAACAAAAGTACTATTCATTGTTATTTTATTTACTTACCATCATTTTTAATGTACTCTTTTCTCACAACAGGAGAATGCATTTGTAGTGATACTGAAAATCTTAACCGATCTCTTACATTAGTCAATGGAAAGTGTTGGATTGATAAGAAAATCAACGATCCTTGTACAATACATGAAGAATGCTCCGCCACAATCAAAGGCAATGCTTGGTGTCATACAGATTTGGAAACCAAAAAGCAATTTTGTCAATGTGAAATGTTCAATTATTTTGACGAAACCTTACAAGAATGTCTCCAATTCGCTGACGATGGTCTCTTCTCCCCGTGCAAGACAGATTTGCAATGTAGAGGTATTGATCCCGGAATGACTGGGCATGGTTTTGGGCCTAACGCCAGATGCTCACCGGAAAAGGGTGTCTGTGAATGTAAGCTGGGGCCAGATGATCAAAAGGGATTTTTGCATCAGAACTACTGCTTTTACCAATTGGAAATCGAAGACCCTTGCGTTATTGATAAAGAATGTCAAATGTCACTTCCTGGTTCTTTCTGTTCCCCAGAAACTAAAACCTGCTCTCTGAGATCAACACCAATTGATGCGGATGGAAGTGTGGGTGGAAGAAAAATTGATGGGAGCAGTGCAGATGCAGATGGAAATGCTGAAGCATCCTCTTCTACAAATGATAATGAAGGACTAATTAATTCCCTCAAGTCAGCGATTGGCATTGAAATGCCAAACTTTGTTTTTATAATGATAATTGCGGCAGTTGTCATTTTAGTTGTTGTCGCCCTTTCAGTATTCATTCTTAAAAAACGACATAAGTACACAATGGTTAGAACAAGAGAAATGGGAGAGTCGAATACATAAATGAAAATTTTATTGAATATTAAATCTATTATTACATTATATAACTAACAGTCATACACACCACATATTTCCTGATGAAATTGAGTATAATTACATTTCATGTGAGAATGTGAAAAATGCTTAACTTAAATTTCAAAATTGAAACAAAAAGTAATATATAACTTAATGTGAGTGGATACATCTAGCAGTAATAATAAAAACTGTAAAAAGTAGACCGAACTGAATAAAAATTTACGTAGTCAAACAATAATATTATGATAAAATGGGGACGACCTTACTTACAGTTTTAGTTTTACCCTATCTATTTCGACAAATTATAAATCATTCTATTCTCATAAACTTCTACATCTTGCTTTTTTGGAGCAAAACATTGTTGCACAATAACCTTGGCTAGAGTATTCGTTTCAATACTGGCATGTCTCCAGATATCCAGTTTCCTCATGAGGAAAACGGAGACAGATTCAATCCAACCTGGATGCTTCCTTTGATGATCACTGCTGCTAAGTAGCAGGCCAGGTTTGTAAACGGAAAGTCGATAGAAGCGTATGGCTTTCAGGTCTTCTTCAACTTCTCCCTTTACTTTGTAGTAGTACAACCTTGAATGAGGATTCGCCCCTTTCATGGTGACTGCAACGAAATGATGGCATCCTCCTTCTTTAGCAAGCTTTGCTGAGTCTAACACGTAATGATGGTCTACTTTATAAAATAGATTTCGATCCGATGCAAGTGTAGCGTGTGTTCCAAGAGTGCAAAATACTACGTCATGGTCCTCAAACAATTCTTTGTATTCCGGTAGTTTATCAAAGTCTATAATGTGTTGTGCAAACTTTTCGTACTTTGCACTATTTGTGTCATCATCTGGCGTAAGTGGGAGTTCTAAAGGTCTTCTTAGGAGTAAGGTGACTTTTGGTACTCGGTCGTTAAGTGCAAGCTCCCGAATTATTTCTCTTCCTACTTGTCCCGATGCACCCAAAACCAATGCACTAAATGTATAGCTGTTTGGCATTATGGAAAGTACAAAAAAACTTAATACGTAAAAAACAGAAATATTGCTTCACCGAAGAATATTTTTAACTAGTAGCACAGTAATAAACTGTATACTTTATAAAAGTGGGAAATGAAGATGAACATGAGACCTATTAGTATACTTGTTTTAGTCCTAGTCCTTCCTATGCCTTTTATTCTTGTAGAAAATGAGAAGTCAGAATACGGGGATTTAATAGTAGTACGCTTTTATTATCAAGATGACCTTAAGAGTTTGTTTACTCAATTTAATCAATTTACAAACATATAAAATTAGATGGGTAATGCAATTGAAGTTTGTAAAAGAAATGAAATGATTCTGTGTATTATTGAAGACCTTTCGTAATTGTATACGACCACTTTCCATTCACGGAATTGTGATCGAGCTAGACATGCTTGTAGTAGTGGGTTAAATCTCCAACACTTTATCTGTTATCATTATCAACATGAACTTGCAGTAGCAATATCATATTCATAAGCATTGCTTTGCTTGCTAGGTGACAAGCAAAAGTTCATGGTATTTAATATTATTTCTGTCACGTCGCTACATACGAAATTGAAAAGCCATGTCCAACGCAATGAGTCCAATTCAACGATTAAAACAAAGACTACCGCGTTCGTCGAAACTTTGAAGAGGATTGTGGAGTTTGCTATGAAACTATACTTGGGTGGGTTTGTCAACGATGATGGACGCAATAAGTGATTTACTGCGGCTGATTAGAATAATATATTGTTTGAATTGCCCCAATACTAATTAAATTGTGTTTACAGAAAGGATTAGAAATCATAGTTCTACCCAGAAGAAGCGAACTAGTCAATGGCTAATAGTAATTCTGTATGGAACAGTTGAATTAAGAATGATAACTACATTTAATAACGTAAATATCAGTACCAACGTTACCACAATGAAGCGTGTATGAATGTGAATATAATATCAGAAATGCATCAAAAAGATTTAAAATGCAGACGATCTCCAAGTATCTCTCGAGTTTGGTATCGATCAAGAATATCATCAAATCATCACTTACATCAAATTAAAATAAGAATTTTTATTTTGTTGGAGCTAACTAACGCCTCATTTTTGTTCAGAAATAACTTCTTTTCGAGTTTATTACTCTATAATCTCAACTAACTATATTAATAAGCAACTATATTAATCAACGAATTCGTCACCCAAAATGGCGTCTGCATCCTCTGCGACCACAGACCAAGGCGTTTACACCACGGTAATAATGAGTATTGACAATTATCAATTCATACATACCTACGCATATATCTATCTATACTGTATTACTGTATATAAAGAGCAACAAATAATGTTTGCATAGATAGGTGAGATCTCTAAACTGAAAAATTTAACAACAGCAATTCTTAACACGAAGCTTGATTTTAACAGGTTTCGCAGGAAAAATTTTCCATGTTCTTTGAAATACCCAACTTCCAAGTAAACGAATCTTACCAAGAAGCCAATGACGGGAATTTTGTTCAAAAGTTGAGCTGTGACCAAAGAACTTCAAACCGTTGTTACATTGGACAATCGATTAACCTTCCCAGCTCATGGTAAAAACCCTTTAAGTCAAAATCAAAATCAAAATAAAATAATAAATACAAACTAAAGGTAATGTTTTAAATTTCCCGTTTCGGTAAAAAGGTGTATCAATATCCACAAGAATGAAAAACACGCCGCGGTAGGACTTATGTTTCATGGTTTGTACACATCTGGAGGGTTCATTACTGCCGGCGCAGCACATGCGTTCTGCAAGTTTGGGATTAACATCGTAGATAAAGATGGCGACTTACTATTTGCGAAACAGGTACAGCAAGAGCAAGCCATTACAATATTATTAGGAACGAATTTGATGATTATGACCATTTTTCGAATAATTTTAAATTCTTCGAATTTGTAACAAAAATTGATTTTAATTAAAATAGTGGAGGTCTACATCAACAGCGAAGAAGATTAATGTGGGAGCAGAATATCTTATGACTGACTATATTCAACTAGCCGACTTATTGATGAACAAAATTCTATTTACGCCTGACAACGTTCTTCGACTGGTTTGCGAGGGAGTGCTATACAGCAATCTGGAACACACTCCACTTCCACTTTCTACCATGAAACATTTACGGAAAGACAAAATTTGCACAATGCCGTTGAAAACGCCAGTGGTGTGGTCAGAAACAATGGAATTCTGTGATATGAAGATAGTTTCAAACGAAACTGGGGACGTAGACCAAGATTTGCACAATGCCGTTGAAAACGCCAGTGGTGTGGTCAGAAACAATGGAATTCTGTGATATGAAGATAGTTTCAAACGATGGAATTAAGATACCTTGTCATAAATTGATAATAAGCAGTAAGTAAATTATTACATGAATACAAATAAATTAACCCACTTGTAAAATAAATTAGTTTTTATACAATCAAGTTGTGAGGATGTAATAGTTTTAATGAATAAATTATAGGCTCGGAAGTTCTTAAGAATTTGTTAACTACGGTAGACCACGGGAACAACGGCAACACTACTGAGGCAGTTACATTAGAGTTTGAGGACTTGACAGGACACGAAATTAGAAAAATGCTTCAATTTATTTACACTGGGGACGTAGACCAAGATTGGTGTCATGTTGAAGAAGTGAAGAAGCTCTTCGAAATAGGGAAGGATTATGAGGTTCTTGGCTTGACAAAATTATGTGCAAAAATGATTGGCAGTACTTTATCTTTAACAACTTTTGTGGAGGCTGTTGAGAGCTTTGGAAGATGTCTGAAGGATCTAAACTTGCTATCAATTTTTAATAAATATTATATTGAGTAAGTACATAATATATATGGTATTGCTGCATTGAAAAAAAAGTTTATAAAAGTTAACTTAGCAATTTTTAAATGTTTGTCTAAACTAAACTGAATTTGTAGGAACATGGGAAAGTTGATTGTACAAGATAGATTCCAGGAGTTTGCAGTAAGGAGTAAAGAGACGTTCTTGAATGTGGTCATGTTCAACAAAAATTTTACTATTTAAAATGATTTCTACTTTTGAAACAATGCTGAACTTACGATTAGTGTGAAGATTCAAATGTTTTACTTAATTAATTAACGATGTATTGCAAATTGTCAAAGTTGTATCTTGTATGTATTATGAAAATAAATAAATAAGTTGGGGAACGTGTATTAATCTCCTCATTGCAACCGTAAATTCAGATTTTTATTGATGACTTGTGGCTAATCACTTGATAATTTGATCGGTATAAAATTCAATGCGCGAGAAAGAAATCGAATCATTTCTCTTAACTTTTCTTCCTTGAGCTCTTTAAGATTGTTGACGATGATGTAACTGCTCTGGTTTGACTCCAAACAGGTTTAGGATCTTGGGAGTCATTTGTTTCTTGAGTTAGGGTTGCTGCAACTGGCGCTGGTTGTCCCGAGAGGTTTTCATTTGAGCCAGCAGCAATGATGGGAGCGGGAGGAGCGGGAGAGGATGTAAAAATTTGGTTATCATGATCAAAACCAGGGTCAATTGCAATAGTTCCTTGTGAGGCAAACCAGGGATCTTCAGTCATTCTTTCTAAAGGAAGTCGCTTTTCTGGTGTGGGCTCCAGTAAATTATACATGAATGATTTTACCTCGGAACTTAATTTGTCTCTCACCTTAAAACAAAAACCATTTCCATTTAGTTAACTAATAAGTACAAGATAGCGAAGTCATAATGCGTTAAAATTGGTTTTTCTTACTTTTGACCTAAACTTCCAATCTCTTGATATTTGAGCTTCATATAGTTTCTTTAAGCTTGAGTCATCGAATGGCATCCCTTTATTTAGCATAATGTAAAGAATTATTCCAAGAGACCATAGATCAGACAGTCTTGGATCGTAAGCGCTGCCACGAATTATTTCAGGAGCTGCATAACTAACGCTTCCACAAAATGTTTCAGATTTTGGCTCTTTATCAGGATGATAGTATCTTCGATCATGTAGATATTTTAAGCCTTTAAGATAATACTTAAAATCATTACTTGCTCCAATCTCTACGCTGATAGGTAGTAGTTAGATAGAATGCATGGTAAAAGGACAGCGCAGGCTTACCTCTGACTAATTGTGTAAACCATTGTCTTGACTGTTTCTCTTCAACAGCGCCGTTGTTCCTTACAAAGTCGAGGAGATCCCCATTCTCACAATATTGCATGAAAAGAAAGTATTTACTTTTCCTTTGAAGAATGGAATGAACCCGGATGACATACGGATGCGTTACACGACTCATAATTTCGACCTCTCTTGGAAAAAACTTCACGATAAAATCCCGCGGTGCTTGTGCTCCGTTAATCAACTTGCAAGCTAAGCGCTGCTTCTTTTCTGGATTTTTTGGATCTGCGTAGTCTGCAATGTATACCTGAAAGAAGTTGGGTGAGGGTGTTGAAATATTTTAATAGACGATATTGTTGACAGTTGTGATTCAAAATGGGGTTCGAATACTTAAGTATACTCACTTTTGCATATGACCCTTCCCCAATCATGTTCTCTAGCGTGTAGCCATGCTTAGCAAGCATAACGTCATCTGAGGCCTTACTCTCACCCATTGTAGAAACTTGAAAAATTCTTACGATATAGTCCCTCCCTACGATAAAGCGTCTAATTAATTTGGTAATTGAAAATGCCAACGGTTGAGCTCATATGGTATCTATTCATCCAACGACTTATACGAAACCCTGCTTTTCAGTAGCTAAGTGCAACTGCCAATCTGTTATTAAAGTTTCCATGGTCGGTTGGTGTAGCTTGAATTAAGCGCTTATTTGTGAACAAAGGTTAGAAATTGATTAGATAATTATTGCAAAATATTAGATTCTAAAAATATGTCAAGTAGGTCAAGCGATCTGAATTACCTAATTTCTATCTTCAAAAATTGTATTCGAAATTATTCATCACATCAAAATTCCAGATTGTACTGTACTGATAATGAGCAAATCCGAACAATCTAGCACATTACCACCTGTAAGTACCTTAGACATTAAAAATTATTTTTTGGCTCAGGGTTACAAACCAATTCAATTCATACTCTTTCAACTTTATTTCTGTGCCACTGTACTTGTAGGAAAGTGGAGTAAAGATGGAAGCGGGAAATAACATACCCCTTTCCAACACAATGCTTGATTCTGGAGAGAAGCTTGCAAGTTTGATTGGAAGTACACCGTTGGTTCGCATTCAAAGGTTGTTGGAGCCTCACAAATATTCTTGTCAAATCTACGCAAAGTGTGAATTTCGAAGCCCTAGCGGCTCCTCCTGGGACAGATTCGTTGCAAACAAAAATTATCGAGTCTACAAGTTTGGGAAAAGTACATGAAAGTAAGCAAATACCAATATCAATACCACTAAAAATTCAATATCGCATAATACTGGTGAACGAAATCAATAAAATGCAACTTTTCTAACCCTTTTTTTCATTAATAAAAAAGGTTCATAAATATGCAAATTTGTTCAAATTCAAATGCTCATAATATGCAGATGAGCTATAAAAGCAAATTCAATGTAGGTTACTTTCGCGCAGGGGAAAACATTTGGTGGTAGTAGACGGCGAGAGGTCGGTGCGGTGGCGAATGGCGAAGGAATATCGCATATCGTTGCTTGACTGTAGCTGGATTGTTTGTAGTATGTAAATGATATCACTGCGCTACTGCTGCTGCTTGAATATGACTTAGCTCCATACTTAGCTCCTTTACGTACGATTGATTGTGGTATTTGCATACTATCCTTTTATATTTTAAAAGGGTAGAAAAGTTACATTTTAAATTGGGTTGTGCACTCCTTTCAGTAAGAAAGTACGAGTGTTCATGCGTATTTATATGTGACGAACGAGTATACAATTGTCTACATTTGTTTTAAAGCTACTTATTTTGTCACTGGTGGAAATAACGATCTGTGTGAAAGCTTGGCATGGGCTGGTGCAGCTGGAAACTTTCGGGTATCCGTTCTTCCTGGACATTTGGCTGATCAGGCAAAACTTATGCAGTGGAAAGGATTTGGAGCAAATGTGATCCTTTCTTACAAGCAAGATCCCTTCGGCGAAAACACACGGTCGTGTCTGACGTCTCATATTGAACAGTTAAATATTACCTCAGGAATCTTTCATCGTAGCATTTTACCATTTCCTAATGAAGAGTCTGTGAAGGTCTACGCTGAGGGATTTGCCAACGAGATCCTTTTACAAGCTCAAGTTCAAAACGAATCTAACGTTGATAAGGAGTCTACTATCAGCAGCCCTGCCTTTGATTTGATTGTTTGTGGAGGAGATAACAAGAGTTTGTTGCATGGACTTGTGAAACGGTTCAAAACCGGAAGTGGCCAAGATCCCATCGTCGTAGGAGTTGATATAAAAGAAAACAATTTCGCTGAAGTACTTTCTGAGAGTGATGATGATGGGGCAGGGCTTTACGCTTCAATAAAATGGGTGAAAGTCACCGATGCAGAAGCTATTGACATGACGCGACGATTACTCAGAGAAGAAGGGCTTATGGTTGGACATGTTTCAGGTGCCGTAATGGCAGCTGCAATAAAATCATTGAAAGAATATGGTAACTATTTATTTAAACATTTATATATAATAGCAATGTAATCTTTTGTGTATGGCTGGCTATTCTCTTTAAGAATTAATAATAAGAAGAATAATTTCAAATTTTAGGGCTACAAAGTAACTCCAATGCAAAAGTGCTTATCGTGCTCCCAGATAGTTTGGCGCAAGCACCTTCCCGTGAATTTTTATCAACAGACTGGATGGTGAGGAAGAATTACTACGACCCAACCATCTTGGAGTCTTTATTTTGGTATTATGATATGGCCCTGGAAAATATCAACCCACCCATGGTAATGACTGTACCACCTGACGCACCAATCAACATCGTGTGGAAAGCCATGGATCGTTCAAACACAGACCGAGCTGTAGTTGTGGATAAAAATGCCGGAAGCAAAAAGAATACCGTTGTTGGCGTTATCTCTATAGGTTTGACAGTCTTTGTTACCAAATATATACATACATTTCAAATAAATAAGCTCCAGTTTAAATGTTACATCCGCAAATTAATACAATTTTTTATGTAGATGCTCTTACTGATCGCATGGACACTCCTCAAAAGGACATGTTGGTGGGCGAGCTTTGTTACAAACGATTTGGAATCATTGACAGTAAGACAACTCTCAGCGAGTTGGAAAAGCAATTAGCACAAAATCACTGGGTGGTCAAACTGCATCGTGTCATAGTTTATGGAAGCGAAAAAGAAAACCCTGAAGTATCTGAAGATGTGATTGGCGTCATCAACTACGGTACGTTTCAGTTTCAATGTTAAATTATTATTAATTAAGGATTTATAAAGTTATAGGAGCAAACATTCATTATCAAGTGTTTTTTCTTCTCTTTATTATAGCTGATTTCATGAAGTTTAAAAAGAAAATCGAGAATCACCACTTCCGCGAATATGCTATCAAAATGTCAGATGGGATACCCAGTGATGTCTGGCTGGAAAAATTCACAGGAGGAGCAATTCTTAATGAGCCTTCCAAACCTGAGTTGGTGATGCATGATACCCCAACCAATAATAATATTGACAAGTGAAATTATTCTTAACGTTTTGCAAAACAATATAATTCTCCAGTATCAATTTCAGAAGTAGTTTCTTTCATTTATATTTTTATTCATTCAGTAATTATTATTTCAATAATAAAATCTTTGAGCACAACCCCTCAATAATATCATTACATATAAATTCTGACTTATTTTCAAGTATTTTTGGAGAAACTTCTTTAAGGTTTTGGTTGCTCTTGAGTAATTCATTGTACTTCCACAGAGCTATGTGGTAACTTTTTCCCTGGTGAGCGAGAACATACAAGGATTCCTCTTTCAATGCATTTTGGAATTCTTTCGTAATTTCAGAAAAATCCGGGTTGACATTTGAATCATATGAAGGTTGAATAATGAGAAGCTCTGGACTAGAAGATAAGACTTTAAATAACTGCGATGAGCGTTTCATTAAAGATTCTGTAATTTCCGAAGGCACAATGCATGCTATTCCATAGATAACTGCCCAATGAGCAGCATGCCCCTTTCGTAAGGACGGGCTGTGATTGTAGTCTGCGTCATAACTATTAAAAATAGAAAACCATTAAGTAATTATTGTTCGTTTTACTATGCAAAATACACAAGTCTGTCTTTTTAAAAATATATATGCGTACGGAAATAATACAGGATGGCCTTGAAAAACATGAGAAACAATGTTAGGAAAATGATCGGTGTCAGCTGTGCTGAGTACACGGGAATCTTTGCAGTTCGAAAAAGTTTCTGCTAAAACATTCATCGCTTTAATTGAAAACATTTCTCCCTGTTTAGAAAACCCCAATTTGATAGCTTCTTGAAGGATTTCCTCTGTGTTGATAGCTACTTCAGGGTTGGTAATTTTAATTGCTTCAGTTAAAGCCACAATACCGCACCTTAAAGTGAATTAAAATTAAAAGTTGGTGATAAAATTCTTTTATTTCAATAATTTTCAATTTAATTAATGAGAAAAATATTATAGGCTTGCTATCGCATATTGCATAATACATTGGTCCATTCTGTAAAATCGCCGCTTTTATTGGAGTAGTCACCACTAATTTCACAAAATCTACTTCCTTTTGTCCATCATTAAGGTACTCCCTTGAATCTCCAAATTTTCTTTCTTCCATCCGGTTGGTAACTAGATCGCTAACTTCCCTTAAAAAGTTTTCTGTTGTTATTTCACGTGTCTCAGTGTGCCCCGCCGGCAAAGACTCATCTTCCCCAGCATTGTTGGATACTTTTCCAAGCTTGTCTCCA
>JAHZNJ010002643.1:0-15256 GCA_027744475.1 Lepidocyrtus cf. sotoi NNG-2020
CCACTTTTGAGGGTAACAATTCAGTTACTCAATTGTCAATTACGTTACGGCAATTGTACCCAATTCCTATCCTAATATCGCCGTCACGTCATCGTCATCATTCGCCAATCAGTTTTTGTTTCCTTCCAAAAAATTATCCTTACTTGCAATTTGCAAATTTTTAGCCATATGCTATAGTACAAACAATAACCAAGCATTCAACCCATTCTTCTAGCAAAAATTGTAATAAGGTTGGTTGGACGGAAGAGACACAAATGCAAATGCAGCATAAACAATCAATTTACTTACAAACTACTATGTACTGGTTCAATTCAAACTGCAAAAGCAAAAACCGTAATAGATTTGTTTGTCTTGCTGAAATGTAATGAATGATGATAATAGTGAAACACTGAATAAAAAAGAGTCTATCTTTTCACATTTCTGTGATTTTTTGTCTGATATCGCACTGAACCGTGTCAATCAGTAAATTGACTTGGATGAGATGATGATAGTAATGGTAATGATGATGATACAAAACAATACTCCTAAAAGTTTATCTGTTGCTGCTGTTACAATGCACTTTGTTACGCTTGCGAATTTTTACGCATTACTACAATGTAGGGCTGTCTATATTATGTGCTTATTTTGTCAATGATATTTTGAGGAAACTTACGCATGTTTTCGTAGGTAAACTTTTTTTAAGGAAGCGCAGCGCAGCGCAACACAGGCGATGTAAAAGAATTTCAGTGAGAAGATCAACGTAATCCATTCATTCAATTCAACAAGTTCATGACCATTAATAAAGAGGAACAATAGGGGTAAATTATGATCGTTCCATTCATAATCAACGAACTATGCAGCCGTTTTTTTATAAATTATGCGTGTAGGAATTTTTAGCTCTAGATAAGATGTCACGATTTTAACCCTTTGAAACAGATAATCAATGCATGAAAACCTGCATTGATATTCTATTCATGGGGAATGATTATGCACCATAGCTTCTTTTTTGGTGTCACTTTACTGGCATTGCGCTGGGAATAGCACTTATTCATAGTACCTGCAGGTATGGAACGGTATACACGACCCACGCTCATTCATGCCGCTGAACAACGTAAATTTGAATTTCCCTTTTTTGATTTCGTAAATTATTTCTCTGTTCATTTAATGATTTCTTGCTGATAATATGCCGTCGCGTCGACGTGAAATATTTTTAAAAACTGAATCTACCTGACAGT
This sequence comes from Lepidocyrtus cf. sotoi NNG-2020, assembly GCA_027744475.1. Lineage (NCBI taxonomy): Eukaryota > Metazoa > Arthropoda > Collembola > Entomobryomorpha > Entomobryidae > Lepidocyrtus > Lepidocyrtus cf. sotoi NNG-2020. The sequence goes on from JAHZNJ010002643.1 coordinate 1,215, forward strand.
AAATTTAAAATGAGTTAAGTCCATCTTTAAAGAAACTTTCTTAAAATATCGAAGAATTTTTACGTGTTATTGTGATTGACAAGCCGTGTTCTTCTTGGCAAGTATATTGTCGAGGGGGTGATAAATAATTATTATGGTGCACTACACTACACTCAAACACAGTTTACATTTTAATACCTCCACATCCGTATTATTTATCAACGTCATGTCACTTAAAATCGATCGATTCTTTTTCTTCTTTGGTTTCCCTCTTGTGATTTTGCTGTATGCATTATTTTTATGCTTTGCTTTCTTACAAATACCTTCCACACAAAAAACAAAAGTTTCTGTCAGTCAGACAGCAAGGACAACTTTTTCTGTAAGAGAAAATTGAAATTAGGAAAATTGGATTTAAAAAGATGGCCTTCCCACAATCAACTCCTTCTTTTGACCTAATGTAACGTTGAGTGTGGTACATCACGCGATACTATTTGCAAATTTGCGATGCAATCTTTAAAGTGGCTTACATATTACTAACTGGCTACGTCACAAAGACAAAAGGGCAAATTTTTGTTTAAGTCCGTGTTTTAATTTACTCGCTAAGTATCTATCATTATTGCATTTTGCAGTAAGCACAAATCGTTACAAAGTAGAAAACTTTTAAGACGCTGCTGCTTGGAACAAAACTCATTGAACATTAAGGCGCGCGCGTGTCAAAGTCTTCTGTTAGAAACCCCAAAACGAAAAGGAATCAACGTACAAATGACAGGTCTATCTATGTTATCATTATTAGAGAAAAAAAATATTTCACAGAAAGAGGAAATATCGGAATTCCTGTTCTTGTCATGCTGTCACCCTTGTCACGTTGCCGCAGCTTGCACCTTTTCGTCCTTTTGTTTTTAACCTTTCAAAATATTTATGGAAATTTTAAAGCAAAGCCACAGAGAAATCGTCAAATTTTCAAAAACTTTTTTTTTAGCACAAAAAAGGTTCTCAGAAACCAATTTTTTAGAAAATTTCAACACAATATTCTATTGAAGTGTGCCATATTTGAGAAATCACTGAAAACAAACACACACAGCGACACAGCTGAACTGAAATCGGAAAGAATGGTCTCAATCTCAATCCTTAAAAACACGAATTTTTCTATTTACACAGAGAGCAGCAATAAGCAAACAAAGCCACTTCACTTAACACTGACTGGCAAACAAGTTCTGTCTGTCACTTCCGCTGGAGTCTGTCAGTCGACAGTCAGCAGAGAAATCGTGATGAAATCACCTTGTATATAAATCATTTCATACTGTTCTGATTTACTTTTTTTGTTAAGGTTGATCTTTACCTGATGGAATTCATTAAAACTGGTTGTACCTTATCAATGCTCTCTATAATAAAAACTTCATCGGCTATATTTAGTTGTGAGCTAGTAAACCTAGTAGCTTTGCCTTTCCTTTTTTACGCAGTAAACACCTCCTAATTATTATTTAATGTTACAGTAGGTTAAACAAAATGATGTAAAAGAACATGAGCTCGTATCAGTTTTTAGGCTTCCTAATACTAACGTAATCCTTTAGATAATCCTTTACTTTTTTATTATGAAAACAGTAAATCCACGTAACAAACACATCATCGCTTTGTTATTATTATAGATTGATCACATCTGCCTACGGAGTAGTTGCTTTATTGCTTACTTACGTACCTGTGTATTTCTATCTTTTAATCAAATTTTTGCATTAATTCACACAAATTATGATAAGGATTTAAGGTAAGTTTTGAGGTTCTTATGATGCATACTAAATCACAAGGTGAAACATGCAAAAATCTGAAGATGGATTATGATTATTATTGGTGAACGCTCTACTATCTAAATTAATATCATCAAACGCAAATCTCATCATTAATCAATCTTTGTTGTAAATTGTTTTATTGCTGAAGTGAAGAGATTTAAATCAAAGTATAGAAACGAAAACTCACCACCCATGTACGTGTATGCTTTCACCTCAAAAAATGATATGAGATTAGAATTTTTTTTAAAAGTCCGACATATTTACAACCTACGTACATACCTATAATCTAAACCTTTTGTTTAGGTATTATGTTGCGTTGCAGGTGTAGGTAAATATTACACAAGTTAGTTTCGAGTTTTGGAAATATTCCCCGATCCCGATCTACATAAAAGTTGTTTTGATTGAAAAAAAGTTAGTTTATCTTGAATTACATATTATCGTCTTACCTCAGTGTTTATGATTCTACAGTACTTCACTTCAAGTAAGTTTTGAATTGTAAAAAACAAAAACGATGACCAAGTCGAGTAAAGTTCAAATACTGGCAAATTGCATCAATTTACTTTTTCTCGCATTCGCATCATCATAATCCCAAGAATCCCAAGTTCTCGTGAGAGATCAAAAGATCGAACAGTATTTTACTATTGCACAATAATAATCAATTAGTAAGTACTAAATGAGAGTTTATGAGTATAAAATCTGAATAATATGAAGCATAGTACTATAGTTAATCGAAACTTCGCAACAAGAAGGGCGATTATTAAAATGCTGCTTTTTTTAAATCACGAACTCCTACTTTAAAAAACTTTTCCACTCGTACACAACAGCCACTTTACTTTTAAGGATTACATTAAAAAGCCTTTGCTCTTGCTGCAATAGTATTATTCAAAACGAGAGAGAGAGGAGCCAGAGCCGGCACATAATTTATAGGTTTGAGAGAGCAAATTTACAAAAGAAAAAATCAGAGCGAGTGCAATAGCAACATCATTTCGCTAAAAAAATTGTCTGAAACATGTTATGAAAGAGAAAAAATTGTAATTTTGGATAAATTAATTGCAAGAAAAGCAATTCTGACTGTAGCACATACTTATTTAGAAGAAAGCACTTTACTCACAATTGCGAACATTACTGACGATGAGCACCGAACGATATAAGCACCATTCAACTTCAACTCACATTTGGAGCCGTTTGTCTGTCTAGCCCGTATCATGTTTCAGATACAATACGCTTTTTTGCTTTGCTTCTTTTATGGCGTCGTTGTGTAAATGAATGTTTTAAAATTATAATTTAAAATGATAAATAAATAAGAACCGTTTTTACGAAACCATCAACTCTATTAAAACTGCAATGGATGTGTAAGCAAGCAGGCATGCATGTCTGTCTCTCCGCCCGCTGCTGTTGCTGTACAGATAAGACCCCTACACATTACACTGCTGCTGTTAACGCAGCAGTTTATTTAGTAATTAGAGAACTAACCAGAATAAAAAATCTCACATATTTATCAACAACAATGAAAAAACTGTTTCGGTTCGAAGAACTTGATTCTCCTCCGGAAATGCACTGGTACTTGTACTAGTACCACGGATGATACTGAAGAACTGTGCGTTTGTGTGAGGCGAAGCTTGAAGTGTGGGTAAACGTATAGCCCATAACAGTCGTCGTAACCTTAATGAGGAAGTGTAATTGATGATGGCAAAAGAATTCACTTCAATCTTTTCCTAAGAAAGTCTTCTACACTCACTGCAGCAGCAGCCAGCAGCAGTAAGAAATTTTCACTCGCATTCGCGATAGTATGTAAGTACTTAAGTTCGGTGGGGGAGGTGGTGACTGGTGATTATCATTAAAGATTTTTAACCATTTAATAACTAAATAACATCTGCTGCTCTGTTGTAAGTGACCAAAATAATACAACAACAGTTCAGTGAGAGAAGAAATGGAGACAAGTCATATCATATAGTCACCCTCAAAAGACTACAAGAAGGTGACTGCATATGGAAAACCTTCAAACTGACGAATATAACTTTACTTCAGCGTTCATCAGTTCATGCAACTACTCATTTCTGCCTAGAGCAAAAATTTGCAAAGAAAATTTGCTCTCTCGCCAGCAGCCGCCTTGCCGTATAAAGCAAGTTGAAGGAAAAGAAAAAGGCTTTGTTGAACGATGAAATGAAAACCGCTGCACTATTATATTATTTCTTATAGTAAAAAAGTGTATCTTCGTTCATAGAGCACATTCATAAGAGAAAAATTGCATTCTATGATTTGTTATTCTTACTCTGTTCCTTATAAAAGATATTAATGAATAATGATGATGCTTCATATAGTGTAAGGTAAAGGTAAAAAGTTGAGTTAAATGAACAAATAGTAAAGCGTACGACGCTCGCGATGTATATCATTCTCGGCACGTTTTTTTTGCGATGAGCTTGCATCTGCATTGCATGCTTAGTTATCCTTTTAAACTTGTATTGTATTACTTGTACCACCTGTACAGATATGGCCACACAAATCTGCAATAGAAAAATGCGTACATTACCATTTTTAATCCTATCACTGCTTGCTATATACCAACCAACTGAACCAACGGTCATCATTGTATTCTCTAGAAAATAGCAATAGCTCAAAGATATGTTAAGTCGACAGGTTGCCGTTTTTATCTTTTTCTTCTGTTTGCTGTTTCTCTTTATATTTTTGCAGAATATCACATCATCATCTCATCATCATTATTATTATTGTACCATCAACTGTCGTGGCAGAAGGTCTTTTCTCCTCGCACAACTTCTGCTTCTTCTTGCAATGTGACTTCCAAATGAATGATTTGTGATTTGCATTTTAGCTATTTTACTGTTTACAACACACTCAAATAAGCCTTTTTCTATTTTAAATGGGATAACTGAACTTTCAACTGATAGCGAACATCTTCTATCCATTAACTTCGAGAAAAATCATCATCTCACCATCAATCGACCACAAAAAGTAAACATTAGAATGTCTTCTTGGTTTTTTTTCTTATTCAATTTTTGTTATAAATTATTTTGCAAAGGCACAACCAAGGTTTGGCTTGTCATTTTTTATATTCCGTCTTCAACCATATTGCACTCCTCTCTCAGTCCAACCAGCGTCATCGCATCAGAATTAGAATAAAAGTCAACAATTCAAACGGCAAATATTCAACAGCACTCACATGAATGCTGTTGTGTGCAACAAATACCCTTTTCTTTTGTTCGTATTTGCTTCCCACATTTTGCGTTTTTACTGAGATGAACTAGTGAGTTGAGTTGTGCTAAATGGAGTTAAAAGGTAGGAACATTTAATGATCATCATCCAACCCAAAACACTCCCAACTGCTTTAAATGTGTATGCAATTATTACTCTTCTAACCCCCACGCATCACATTATTAACCACCAACCATCATCGTCATCGACATAAAAAGTTTTGGAAGATTTTTTCTTAAACTGATGCTGATCGTGAGCTTAGTTTGAAGAACATTTCAAACATTAACGCAATGTAGCAATGTTTAGCTCATCGCCTTAACTAAAGAGAGCGCAGGGCAAAAACAAATATCTATGGAATAAAAAACTTTATTGTCATTTCTCACAACACATTTTTTTGCAGACTTGTGTGGATTGTCTAAAAAGTCATGATTTTTATGAAAATTTTCCTCCATAAAGAGAAACATACTTAAGCCCCATAAACAACAAAACTCACAGGTGTCACATAATCAGCAACAGTCGTTTTGCAGTAGTAGCATAGCAGTAGCAAAATGAGGGTTGCTTGCCGCATGTCGATGCTCTAAATCATTCTCTGAACAAGAAATAAAAATGTAGCTAATAAGTAAACAACCATTAGGAAAAAAATTAAATGAAAACGAAGCCTATACTTTGGTCACCCGTTCATTCATCATCAGCAATTATATATTTTGACGAGTGATTGTCTACTGAGCATTTCAGGTTGACAGGTTTTTCCTGCTGAATATTGCGAATCGCGATTGCAACTGCCTGTAAAGGTAATAAAATGTGCAAAATACGATCAAGTACTATAAAAGAAATTTAATTTGCGAGCTCGTTCACAACATGTATACAAAATAATTATTATATTAGAGTGAATGAATGGATGGCGATTGGTATAATAGTAATTGGGTTGAAAGTAAAAATGAGCCATATCAGTAAATAGGGCTGTGCACTGTGCACCTTTCCTTTCTATTGTTGTTGTTTTCTAACAAACATGAAAAATATTGTCTTGTCGTTCATTATATTGTGACGGAGTTTGGCATAATATGGAGTAGTGAAGTAAATGTGTATAAAAATGGAAATGTGAATGTCATGATTAGCAAATTTGAAAGGTAAGTGAGCATGAATTGATGGTAGCAGGCATCAATAGAGCGGTACAATACAGAAATTGTAATGGAAATGGGAAGATGATAATGCGATATGAAATTTTTAAATGCATCTGATGTCCTATCTTCCCAGTAAATGAATTATAAAGCGAAATAGGTACAGAGTATAAGTAACAAGTGAATTGCTGCTTACAACAATGTAATTCATTCATTATAAAAGTAAGAATCTCTGCCCCTCTTCTGTATAATGCATGCCTAACAGTGTTGGGCCCCCTCCCTCCAGGAGGGGACCGGAGGGGTTGGAGGGGAGTGGAGGGAATGTGAATTTGAAGGGCTGGAGGGAGGGCGGAGGGGAGGTGGAAGTAAAAAAAGATCCGGAGGGGAGGGTGGAGGGCAGAAAAAAATAAAATTCTAACTGGAGTGAGGGGTGGAGGGAGGTTAGAAAAAAATGCCCAGTCATAACAAGCAAACTTGTTGCCTGTTAACACTTTGTCATGTATTGGTGCTTTTTTGTGCTTTGTTTGCCATTTCGAGATCGAATAAGCTGTAATGTAAACTATAACTAAAGTATGTATTTGTTTTGATGCTACTCGCTACTGCACATGCATGCAATTTTCACTTCACATTTTCTGCTTCCCACAATACACACTTTCTTTCAGTCCAAGCTTTCCAACACTACCAACAACAACCAACAAAAAAGCAGGAAAACTTGAACCGAACAGTTTAAGCAAGCATGGTTTGTTCATGTATGTAGTGAGAAAAGCCTGCATTGTGGTAACATGTGGCAACTGGCATATTTTTACTCATTGCTTTTTTACTCCACTGATTCATTTTGATAAAAAAATAGCTTCATTTAGAACTATTAATTTGTACATTTTGGGAACAAAATTAAAAGTTAATAATTAATTGTTTGGTTTGTTTGCTAAATCATCCATCCATTATAGCAAATTTAATTACAAACTCACCAGCTTTGATGGTGTTTTAGTTTAGTTTTTTTGCTTGAATTTTGTTAACTAATTAATCGCTGCTATTTTAGTGTATCTCTCCTTTGTTTTGTTAATAATAGCAAGCCAGTAAATTATACAAGCTAGCTTGTAATTGAAACATGTCGGGGTCGGGTGGAAAGCCATCAAAACTCTCCAAATCTAAACAATCAACAATAAAAATTCGAGAGGACTTAAAAGAATTTTTTGCTCATAACGACGAAAACGGAAAGTTAACGTGTAAGCTTTGCTCCCTAAAGGAAGACCAGAGTTCTACTTCCACAGGTTCTGACTTAAAATATGATCCCGCTCATGGTTGGTTTAATCAAGAGAGGCATCTTGTAAGTAAAAAGAGATCTTTTAACAGTTGATTAAATTATAATATATGCATGATAGCTAAGCTAAACATTAAAATTTACATTTTGATTACTTATATTTTACAGACAAGGGTGCACAGCATTCCAAAAGAAAGATTTCAAGGCGCACAGCCCAAGAAAGAACTGAACAAATATTTCTTGTCCACCGTCAAAACCCGGTTCTCTGTAGGATCCTGTTATTCTAAAAAGGATGCTCGGCAAATTCGATTTGAAACAGATGTACTCGATTTTATTGCCATTGACGGGGTACCGCTTGATGTAACCTCGCGCCCTGGATTTGTGAAGATGGTCAAAAACTTAAATTCATCAGTGCGAATCCCTTCGAGAAGGACAATAGGAAGACATTTGGCGAACGAAATTAAAAAAGTATTAAATTTTTTAAAGCAAAACTGTGAACAACGTTTTAAAACTTGAGATACACAATCACAATATTTTATCTCCGAGGTAAAAAATAATAAAATCATTGACTATTTTCAGATCAGAAAAGAGCAACGAACAATGTTAGAAAGCAGCCCTTGGCTTCATATAAGTTTGGATCTTTGGAGCTCAAAATCACGGTGTTCTGTTTTGGGAGTCAAGCTGCATTTTGTAGACGCTAACTTTCAACTCCACAATTGGACCATTGGGTTTAAGCATTTCTCTGTTAAAAAGACGGGTCACAATTTAAGGCTGTTTCTCAAAAACTTTTTGACTGAAGAGCTGCAAATTCGGGCAGATCAGGTAAGCATTACTGCTACAGTGATACAAGCTAGCTTGTAAGACAATAATCAAGAAGAGCCAATTAACAACTTCTTGGTTTTCTCTACAGATCGTAACTGTCATGGCAGATAATGCTTCCGAAAATGTTAAAGCATTTGACTTGTTGGAGTTTGTGGAAGATCAATGCAACCTTTACGATGGAGAGACACTGGAAACAGAGGATGATAAAACAGGAGAAGACTGGGAAGATGTGGCTGATGAGGAAGTTCAAGAGTTTTCAAATGATTTTCTAGCCCATACAGAAGCGAATGAGGAATCTGATGAGGACGTGCAATTTTTATCGTCCGAAGTAAACACAATGGCACACTGGACGGGAAGCAAATTTCAACGGCTAGGCTGCATCGCTCACGCTATTCAACTTGTCATTAAGGACGGATTAAACGGTAGTGGCTCTGCTTCTTCAATTGTCGACACATGTAACGCGTTGGTATCTTTTTTCCACAAATCTAATTTCTGGAGCACCCGCCTCTATAAGAAAACTAAGCTTCACATAGCAGCAATCGGAAAAACTAGATGGAATTCGGTAGTTATCGCTCTGGAACGTCTTTTAACTGTAAGTTTCACTGCAGTAAAAGCAAAATAAGTATTATATTACATATAATAATTTTTATCAAACCAATTACATGTATTTTAACATACAATCCTCACAGGAAAACTTTATAGACCGGATGAATGAAGTTCTTTTGGAAACGAAGACTTACGTGCCTAAAATCAAGGGACCGGAGCCGTTACCAATAACAATGGTTGCTACGATGAAGGAGTTGTCAGAAATTCTAATTCTATTTAAAGCTTTGACAGATCAGCTACAATCAGACAGCGTTACTTCATCTCTTGTCTTGACGGGAATCATCAAACTATATAATGGTAATATTCGTTTACGTTTTAACATAGTACAAGCTAGCTTGTAATTTCTTTATAAATCAGTTTGGCTAACAAAAACAATCTGATTGTGTTAGAACTTGCAAAACTGGAATTAAAAATTGAAGAAATGTCAGCCTTAAGAAACAACCTCTGCTTGCTGCTTGTCGAAAGGTTTGGAGCGGATGTGCAAAATAGTTACAAAGGAAGAGGACCACGAAAACAACTTTTACAAGTCTTTTCAAAGAAGGAGTATGTAATTGGCTCAATCTTGGACCCTCGAATTAAATTAAAGCCATTTCAAAGTAAGAAATGTTTTTATTGCGATTGGTCATTACTTGATGCGGTTTGAGTTGAGATCATATTTACTTTATTCAAATGTTTTAATAGTGAAAATCGACCAGAAGTTTGGACTACAAGATTATATTCCGTCAAAAGAAGAAGCTGTAAAAATGATGAAGGACGCACTTCAAACGTTGGAGGACACAGAGAAACCATCTGCTATTGTAGAGTGCAGCTTACCTTCCGAGAAAACCCAACCGCCTAAAAAGAAGTCGAAACTCAGTTTGTTCGATGACGACTCCGACGACGAGCTTGCTGAATCAACATCTGACGGTAGTAAAAATAGCTCAAGTCAACAAAGTCTTTTTGCTGAAATTGACGAATATTTAAATTCTCCGAAATCTGACAAAATAACCAATCCATTGCAATACTGGAAACAAAACCGTGGCAAATATCCACACCTTTCACAATATGCAATCAGGTATTTGGGAGTGCCTGCAAGTTCTGGTAGTGTTGAAAGACTTTTTTCGGTGGCAGGGTCAATTGGAAGAGCACGACGTGCAAATATTGCTATTCAGACTCTCGAAAATCTTTTACTGTATAGAGATTGGCGACTGCATAATTCTGAATACAAATAGTTAGCTAATTCATACAAGCTAGCTTGTAAATACTTGTATCAATATCAATGCACTATATATTTGTCGGTAGCAAACAATGTTAGTTGTTTTTTAATTTGAAATTAACTTTACTATAATAGCACTAGTGTGAGTACTATCATAGGTTTGACAATGACAACACCAGTGATGTGAAGAAGAAAGTCAGTGAAGAAAAGGTAATGAGCAAAAGAAAGTGTTTCAATTTATAGTTTTTTGTTTTTGCTCCTAACTAAAGAGAATAATATGTTTAATTTAAATATGTAACAAAGAGAATTATTATAACAAGCTAGCTTGTTTCTCACTGCAAGTTAATTCTTATTTTTATCATACAGAAAGGGAAAGGCTTTTCTGGCTGCTTCATCTCCATATTTGGCTCGAAGGTTGTCCAATCTTCGCTTATTTTGCTTTACATTCCATTCCCTGTTCTTCGGACTTTTAAAGTACGCCTTGTAGTTTGTTTTGTTTTTTGGAAACGGACAAGCCCAGGCAGGACCGTGGCCAGTTTTTAAGCAGTTGTGGCATTCCATCTTTCGAACTTCTTCAATATATCCACCTGACGTGTTTATAATTTTTAGAACTAGCTTTGGTTGCATTCCTTTGCTTTGCTCTTCCGGGTTGTAAATCCGTTTGTCTATTTTTCCAAAGGTTGATATGATAGTCTCAATATTGGGGTTGACAAGACAGCATAAATGTAGGATGGTTTCAGTTGAAACAAGAAACATAGGCTTTTCATCGAGAATGCTACTTAACAAATCTCTCCATTCTATTAATGAAATAAAAATTTCGTGTTGCTGTTGAGTCATAACTTGAATCTTATCCTTTATTTGACTGAACCCTTTCCTTCCCTGGAGCCTTTGAAGCTCCGCGTTGGCGATTCTTCGGAAGTCCTGCTGATTTGATGATGGCTCGCTCAGAGTTCCTGCGATTGGAAGCAGTTTGGCCTTGCTCATCTCACATACTTTTCGAAACCAATTTCCTTCCTTGTCCTTTAAGTACATCTAAAAACAGAAACAAGCTAGCTTGTTATTTAGTTCAACATATGAAACCAGAAATTAATTTGCAAACAATAACAATTATTTACTTCATTCCGAAGAAAGTCAAACAATCTTAATAGGACATGAACATCATTCACCGCATAACGCTCCTGATCCTCAGTCATTCCTTTTCCTGGGCGTAATCTCCAGTCCGACAAGGTTTCGTTCTTGAACCAACGCTGAAGATGTGGAAAAGTAGTCAAACAAGCGTCCTTATATCCAATGCCAGCTTTTGAGTAAACCTCTTGCCACATGAGTTGCGTGTCAATACATCCTACCATAAAAATCTTGAAGTCCTGCTGCAACCACTTTGAGTCATTGGTGAGGTCGTGGCCAATTTTCAAAATATCTTCAGACTCCAGCACTTCTTTTAACAATACAGGAATACTGTCGCTAAGTACAAACGGATCGATTAAAAAATCGCCAAATCTCCAGGTTCCGATTTGTATGAGAGCAACATAGCCTGAAATTCAAAATAAAAACAAGCTAGCTTGTTATTTTTAAAGGTACAGAAATGTAGTGTAATAATAATTTACATATTTTGATTTACAATAAAATTAAATATCTGTACTTGAAAGTGTGTGATAGTTGTGTCCTTCAAGATCAATCGTAATTTCTGAACAGCTCTTCAGTGACGTGCACAACATACGAAGTTCTTCTTCCGTATTTATCCAGTTAAACTCGTGGGAGTGTGGAGAGTAACACTCAAAGTCCATTCGAGGAATATGCATGTTTTCCGTTGGCACGAATTCCAATATCTTTTGTTGATTTGGGTTAGTTGAGAAGACATCGTGAAGCTTGAAGTTAAATTGGCGAGCTCGTAACATCATTTGCTTATTGTCATCTTGTGGCCTCTCAAGATTTAAGTCTTTATATTTTCGATCCATGTCCCTCATTTTTTGTTGATATTCTGCTGCGCGTTGTTGTTTCTTTGATGCCATATCTAGAAAATAATAAACAATAAAAATATTATCTTATAATATTTTACATTTAACACTGGGACTCACAATCCAAAATTAATTATATTTTACTTACTGAACAAGCTAGCTTGTTAAATTCGGCAAAATAAAGCCTTTCTAAACTCCTCCAGCGGACAGAATCCTTCTTGATCTCCAAAAGCACAATTATAACTAATTTTGCTGGTGGTGCACTCGTAACTATCTTTAAAGTTGGTGAAGGAAGATGATTGAGGAAAGAAGTCACCGCGAAATATTATTATTGTTAGGTAAAAAGTTATCCTTGCCGCTCACGACGAGGATGATTGTGGTAGTAACTGACTGACGACCCGGCCCCTCACACCTAAAAATGGTTTGAAAAACGAATTAAGTAGACGACATACAATATAAAATGTGTTAAAAAAGAACAATTTTGGATTTCTTCGCTTTAGTCGTTATAAAAAGTAGCAGCAAGAGCAATTTTCTTATAATATATTAACACACAGGGAGACAACCAACAAAAAAGTATCGCAAATCGCAGAAAAATGAAACACAGTTTTCCATTTACCAAAGAGTTCTTTTCATTTGTTAAAAATTTAATTCTAAAAAAAGGAACATAAAATGCACAAAAGAAAAGAAGGGATGATGACGACGCTCTGTATAGAAAGATACACTACAACAACAACAATCGCGAGCATTGTACAAGGTTACACAACAACATAACCAGTTTGTCGCCCACTCAGCTGACCAACGACGACTAAAATGAAGAAACCGCTTTGGATTTTCTTGACCATTCTAAAAATTATTAGATGGACATAATGTTTCTCTTCTTCCTTACTTGTTCTATTCGTCTTCTTCTATGATAAAAGCACTGCAAAAGGCAAGAAGTCATCTGATGATACAAAGGAGATCCCCAGTGCCAGAAATAGAGAGAACAGTGATGAATGTCAATCACCAACAAATCTTCAAAAAGTCTTTTCTTCGTTTCCAATGCAATGTCCGAGATGTTAATGATAATTGATTATGCACGCACGTTCGAAAACTATCCAGATCCAGACCAGTATGGTGGTGGTAGGTAAACAATTAGCCGCCTTCAGTCTTCCTTCAAAGTTAAAGATTGCGATTCCTTAAAATTACTGCAAAATTACACCACCAACACAACTCAACTGCGTTTAAGAGAAAAAAACATGAACGGCCGTACTTTGACATGATTAAAAAATCACCTCACTTTTTTTGTTTGACAATTTAACTATCCGTCATCCGATATCTCTGCTACTGTCACTTAACTGCACACTACAGCTTAATACACAGAAAAGCCAATTTTCTGTAATAATGATATGCGATAAATGCAGCGAGGATTATCCTAGAAAGTAGAAAATAGAAATCCCAGTGATGATGATGAATGATGATAGGAGGATAAGTGACGGGACGGGAAGTATTTAAAGTAAAGTAATAAAAAAGTCTCCACTCCACACAGAAAGAAAATGTATTTTTCTCTACGTCTACATGATTTGTTTTACTTGTGGATGGCTATGGCTACAAATTATCAATCAAAGCATATTATCAGACATCAACAAAAAATATCAGCACAGAGCACAGCAACAGCAGCCTGTGTTTCTGGTTATTTATAAAAAGCGGTAGGGTAGTAAATATTGTAGTGTAGGTGAATGGGGAAATGTGCAAATACCTTGCAAGCATGGGCAGCAAGAGGGGTGGTGGAGGGAAAATGTTTTCCTTTTGAGTTGTGAGGAGGGGAGGGGTGGTTGTCTTGAGACCTTCGGAGGGAGGGTGGAGGGGAGGGACAGCGAACTGCGTGGAGGGGTAAGGAGGGGAGGGCTGAAATTGAAAAAAAAATAGCCGGAGGGAGGGATGGAGTGGAGGGGTTTCTATTTGCCCAACACTGGTGGTTACTGCTTTGAGGTTGCGATTTGAGATGTGCGTACAGACTAACGAACGAACTAACTAACGAACGAACGAACGAACGAACGAACGAACGAACGAACGAACCAATTAACTAACTGACAGGGCATCTGTGATATCAATAGTCCATTTAGAAATGGCCTA
>JAHZNJ010002644.1:0-13197 GCA_027744475.1 Lepidocyrtus cf. sotoi NNG-2020
TATTTAAATGACGATTTGAAAACCTTCATCAAACATTATACAGAACGTTAAAAGGTTTGGTTATGGAGAAAGACGGTAAGCCAATACGGAGCATTATTGTCACAACCTGGCGCTCCGGTTCCACATTTCTTGGAGCCGCGGTGACGGCTCATCCTGGAACGTTTTATCATTATGAGCCCTTGGAGCATTTTGGGATAAAGCAGGTAGACACATGATAACAATTAACGTTAGTTTAAACGTTTTTCATTTTTTATGATTAATTTTGTTTAGGTTCGTTCGGGAAATCTCTCAATCGAAGGATTCCGAGTGATGAATAACGTTCTCAATTGCAATTTTGCTGAGCTCAAGGACATGATTAGTCACAGCAAAAACCATTCATGGGTTTTCAGTCCGAACAAACGAGTTTGGCAATATTGCGTGAAGGATCAAAGGGTCTGTCATGATGGGAAATTCATTTCGGATATGTGCAGACTATTCCCATTCCAAGTTTTAAAAACTGTACGGTTTCGTCTGAAATTGGCGAAGGAGCTGCTCGAATCAAAAGAGTCAGTGAAAGTAAAAAAATAGTCTTAAAAAAATTATTTTCTTTAACGGACATTTTATATTCAAACAATTTTCTTTTCACGCCCAGTTTTGACATCCGGCTACTACTCCTTGTGAGGGATCCAAGAGGAACGATGCAATCTCGAAACCATCGGGAAGATTGGTGCCCACAAGATCCAGATTGTTATGATCCCGCCAGACTTTGTATGGATATGGCTGACGACTTCACTGAGGCTAAGCGACTCAGAGAAAAATATCCTGACAGATTTCTGTAATTAAACCAAATTCTACTTTGTGGATGGAATGCCCAGTGATAATGACAAAAGTTTTACACGAACATTTCTTATAATTCGTTTCAGTGCGATAAGATACGAAGACATTTCTCTAAATCCCTACGAAGCTATTCAAACGGTTTTCAAATTTTTTCGGCTTCAATACCATCCAAGTGTAATAAAGTTTCTGGATACTCACACAGCCCAAAACTCAGGCGGAGTAGGAAGCACATTCAGGGACTCAAAAAGTACGGCATTCCATTGGAAAAAAGACTTTCTTGGAAACTTTACGATGGTCACGGAAATTCAAGATAAGTGCAAGGCTGCAATGAAGCTCTGGGGATATGCTGCAATGGAGGAACCCGAAGAACTCTTAAAGCTTTATCCGTTGATGGAACCTCCATTCCAAGAAATGTTGATTCCTCTAGAACCAGAAGCAGCTCCTCCAACCAAGCCAACAGAAAAAAATGTGCCACATAAAAATAAAATAAACTAAATAAAGTGTGAATTTTAAGGCAAGGCAAGCCTCTTCATTTTTTGTTTTTTTATTGTACAATAAAATTAAATCAACAGTTTATTAAAATGTTTTAGATTTGCTTAACGTTTTTATGAGGCCACAATACCAATTGGAATTGTATCTTTAGAAAAATAATCAGCCAAACTTTTATTCCACATACAATTCATATTCTGCCCAAACATTTCTCCTCTTGGGACAAGAGTAACCACTTTAAAATTCCGCTGGCCTTTCTCACCATTAAATATCTTTACTTCCGGTTCCGTACAAGATTCTGAAATATCCCCGAAAAATATTTCTTCTTGGTAATTGCTCTTCACTACTTGCACCAACATACCAGTAACGAAGAGATCATCTAACCAATTAAACTTAATTTCATTTGAAGCCAGATAGATTTTTCTTAGAAGATCCATTTGAATCGCGTACGCCCTTCCAGAGCAAAATGGAGGGAAATATTCCTCCGGCCAATCTTCTCGGGAAATGAACCATTTATGATTCTTATCCCGGAATGGTAAAGAATGTCTCCAAATTTTGCAGAAAATTTGAGGGAAATGTTGAAGCTGTCGCTGAACCTTTTCCATTTCCGGTTTAGTTTGCAGCTCCATCGTTCTCTGCAGCATTTCCAGCCATTTAAGAATATCCAGGAAGACGTCATCGTCCACTTTCGTTACAATTTTTGCTTCAGAGCAGAAATTCAGGATCCATTTGTAGCCCATCAAATGCTTATACGTGAGGTTCCGGTAGTCATCTTTGAAACTTCCCATAACGAGATCGCCAAACATCCGTTGTTCTTCCTGAAGCCAGGCACTCTCATTATTTCCGGTTGTGTTTGTTGCTTCAAAATCAGTTTTTCGAGTAGGGGAGCATCACCCAATAAAAATATTAATTTGATAGACCAATTTCTAATTACCATAAGGGAACCCCAACTCATCCTAATTGCCAATCTTTCTGTGAAGTGGGATCTTGCACTGTGAATTAGAATAGGAAGGATCTCCGCCTGCCTTTCTGCATTGCTCTTCACTTTGCAAGTGTGCTCGTTATTTAAAAGCCAAGTAAAATTTGTAATGTTTAAAAGGTTTGAGTCCGCCCAAGGCAATGGAGTCGAATGCCGAATTTCTTCTTTTGTAGCATTTTGTGCAGCTTTATGAGAGGGAAGATTGAAAGAATGTTCCTCCCATTTCAACAAGGTCATTAAACAAAGCCCAATTATCGTGCCCAGCATGAATGCAGAGATCTTTCCATAAAAACAAATAAAAATTTTAAAACAATTAATTTGTTTCCAAATAGGGATTATACAATTCAGTAATGGGATTTAAATATTACGATTGATTAATTGTAAGTAGAATTAATTGAAATTTTACCAAATAAATTATTAATTTCAATAGTCTAAAATCTTTCCTCTCCTTTTTGCTATTCCGGTGAAATCCCACCACAACACTTCCTGATTCATTGTCTTTCATTCATGACTATAAATATTCTTTCATTTTAGCTATATCAGTCAGCCTAAACTTTTGAAACTTAGTTTTCAATTACTAAAAGTACGCACGTACATACTTGTTCCAGTCTTGATATATTTGTAATTTTTAAACCTTTGGTTTGATAAGAGGCTCAAGTTTTCATAATAAGTTTCAGAATTAATGCATTTTTTTTATCTCGTATTTGATTATGATAATTGTGGTCTGCATAAACTAAAAGTTAGCAGTTGTCATGTCATGACAGTTTAAGATATGGAATTAAGAGCTTAATATTATGTTTTTAGTGTAAATTATGCCATGGCCTACTTTATGCATTTATTTTTCTCTTTCACTATTGACACTATCGACATGTCAAAATTCAAAATGTGTCAAACTGTCGAAAACATTTTAAACCGTTATGATTACCAATAAAAACATCATTTTTTATGTATAAAACTCCGACATTATCATTGGAATGAGAATATAATTTTCTCTGCTGTTTACGATTTCTGATTTGGCCTTCACGTGCTCAAAAAAACAATAACTGGCATGAGAGAAACAAATTTTTACAGTATGGATTATGATATCAATATATTATGCGATTTGCACTGCATCTACTCATTTTGCATACGATGTACGTATATAGTTCTGTGAGATGACTTGATGAGATAACACAAAAATTTAAAATTTGTAATTTATTATTATATATTGCTTTGAATATTCCAAAAAGGTTACTTAATTTTACGGTTAATCGCTTGTTTCGAAAATGTTTTTAATCGGAAGAAGATCCCGTTCATTTCTATCTAACTTTTTAGTTTTTATGATTATCATGTTGCTAGTTTACGTTTTCATATTAAAAGAACAAGGAGAAAAAATTTCAGTTAAGAGCACTAACATAATATCTCCTACAACAACAATTAGTGTAAATAAAATAAAGACCGGAAATGAAAGTTATATCAGTAACAACAGTAAAAACTACAATGTAACAACATCAGCGTTAGGCTATAGTCAGTTTGTCGCCCAATATATCTCACGTTCCCCCAAAATTGCAAAAGGTGCTGTTAAAGAAAGGAAAAGAGCTGCAGTAGTGAAGCCAAAACTGAAACAGAAAGGTGTCAAGTCAATTCCCAATAAGGCAACCACCGGAAATAAATCGAATCCAGCCATAACTCAAAGACCCTCAGAAGACGAAATGTTGGCAAAGTTACGATCCGTTGCTGTGGACATGAAAGGAAAAGAGCTGCAGTAGTGAAGCCAAAACTGAAACAGAAAGGTGTCAAGTCAATTCCCAATAAGGCAACCACCGGAAATAAATCGAATCCAGCCATAACTCAAACACCCTCAAAAGACGAAATGTTGGCAAAGTTACGATCCGTTGCTGTGGACAAGCAACGAATTGCAGTTAAAAAGGAAATGGCTGGGTATGAATATGACTACGAAAATAGAGGAAATCTGTAAGTAACATTAATTAACTTTTTAATGAGGTTTGTATTATATTATATGAATTAAGTTTTAGCTAAAACTATTTGAAAATAATTAATTTAATTAGAACATTGGAAAACTTAGTCATGGAAAACGGTGGGCGTCCAATTATCAACGTAATTTGTACAACTTGGCGATCCGGCTCGACTTTCTTGGGGGCTGCTGTGGCTTCCCATCCCGGAACATTTTATCATTATGAACCATTAGAGCATTTTGGAATTAAACAGGTCAGCTTTAAATTTACTTTTAATTAGAGCCCAATTAAATTCTCAGATTTCATAATAAATAATAATACTATTTTTTAAAAAGGTACGCTCCGGAGACTTGGCAAGAGAAGGATTACGCGTAATTAATAATCAGCTCAACTGTAATTTCACGAATTTGAAGGAATATATGGACTATGGGAAAACGCACAGATGGCTTTTCGATTTAAATGAAAGAGTTTGGCAACATTGCAGAAAGAACGAGAAGGTTTGCAATGACGCAAAGTTCATGTCTGACATGTGCAGAATGTTCCCCTTCCAGCTAATGAAAACTGTGAGGTTTCGTCTAAATCTGGCTAAGGAACTGTTGGAAAATGATGAGTAAATAAAATAAAACCTTTTAATAAAGTAAAAATTTATTTTTCTTTAGTAATTAATCTTTAAAAAAATGAATTAATTTCAGTTTTGACATCCGCCTACTTCTCCTTGTGAGGGATCCTCGAGGTACAATGCAATCTCGAAACCATCGGAGTTGGTGCCCTCAGGATCCCGATTGCTACGATCCTGGGATGCTCTGTAAAGATATGACAGATGACTTTGCTGAAGCAAAACTTCTCAGAGAGGAATATCCCAGCAGATTTCTTTCGATAAGATACGAAGACGTTTCTCTAAATCCATATGAAGCGGTTCAAAAGATTTTAAAGTTCTTTAGACTTCAATATCATCCAAAAGTTAAAACGTTTTTAGATAAGCACACCAAACAAACTTCCGGTGGAGTCAGCAGTACATTCAGAGATTCTAAGAATACCCCGTTTCATTGGAGAGAGGACTTCGTCGGGAATTTTTCGATGGTTGAAAACATCCAAAAGAAATGTGTGGATGCAATGAAACTATGGGGCTACGAGAGAGTGGAGGAACCTAATAATCTCTTAACGTTTAATCCGTTGAAGGAGCCTCCATTCGAGGAGATGCTTCTCGTTACTAATCCGCCACCTACATAAGTGCCAACACGAGGGCAGCATTTTCAAGCAATTTCCGGATAGATTTCTGTATTTTTTTGCAATACATGATTTACAGGTAATAGAATTATTAGCGAAGAATTAAATAAAATTATGACAAAATGAATATGTAGACATGTAGTAGGTTTATTTTTTATCGTTGTTCTTATTTTTTCATCAACAATACTCCCAATCCAATCCATACGTCGGACGACATTCCACGGGACACTTGGGAAAGTTCGGAAAGTCCTTTCTCCTCAAATCAATATTCCTTAAGAATCCAGAATGATTATCAGCTCTTCGTATGGGGAAAGGTCTAACTTTCATAATTGGTCTGTAGTTCTTGCAATGATAACTGCCATAAGCAACAATATCCTTAATCCGAGGATAAAAAAGTACATCTTTGAGGATCGCCTGATCTCCACAATAAGCCTTTTTGTATTTCTTGGCTTTGCTCAGTTTCATAATTTTCTCCCGTAACTTAGCTGCATCTCCCAACAACCCCAAACGGGGATTTTTTCCACCCCACATCCCTGCGAGAGTTGGGGCTCTATGCAATTCGTAATCCCTCATCAAATGAAATGGCTTGGAAGAATTAAGAAGCCAATCTCGAACAACGCTAACTTCCCGCTCGATTATCAAAGAGTCTAAATCCCGGGAGAGGAAGTAGTCTACTGAAGGATCCCCTAAAGGAAGGAACCTCCAAGAACGGAAGTACATTTCTGATTGATCTCCCAGCTCAGGCGTCTTCCTTTTATCACACCAAAGCAATTCCGGATTTTTACAGTAAATTTCACAAAACTCGGAGCCAAACTCCAACTCCACGTCTGTGTAATAAGCCGGAAGCTATGTCCTGGATAGAAGGCACGAATACTCTTCAAGTTTTCTAGAAGCCCTTCCTTGTGCAATGGAAGTAAGGTGGCGTTTTTCCGTGTTTTTAAATACAACGACATCGTGATAACTTTTTGGCCGGGCTGGTAAAAAGAGCCTTCATCACTGCAAGTTGACTGCAAACTAAAAAAACCAAGCATTTAATGAGATAAATATTTTCATTCCAAAATTAATGTTAAAAAATTAACGCAGAGAGAATTTTTAATTGATTTTTAATCTTCCAGCATTTTAGTAAAAACAACAAAAAAAGTATTTTTTACCTTTTTGTGGCTTGGACAGGCGCTGGATAAAAAAATTGTCTGCGGCAGCCACACTTCTTCACTTTTTGGTATTGAGAGCGCGTCACTGGTAAATAGTTACGTGCTCCTTCATTACTTTGTTGGTTTCCTTCTTGCTCTTTGATGTAATTATCCGTTTTTACATCGTCATTAGTTTGATTATTGCCGATTTTAAATGCTGCTGAAGGAGATAAAGAATTTAAACTTATTTGTTGTATTAAGGAATTTTTTTCGGAACCGCCATAATTTTTTGATTCCTCCTATTAAAAATATTAATATTGATGTACAGGAAAGTAGGAATACTGAACGTAAAAACGTGCACATTTTCAGCATATTTTCCTTGAGTTTTAAATAAAATGTTTTACGGTTTTACGTAGGAAACACTTAAATGTTTAAAATCATGAGTTAAATAAAAATTACTCTATAATAAGGAGATTGAAATCGTCAGAAACCAATTGCTAGGAGAAAGGAAGGGACGTACATACATAAAAAAAGGTCCTACTTTATATAATTAAAAGAAGAATAAATATCTCCATAATAGCTTCTTACAAACGCAAAGCCACTTAAGTAATCGATGCATTCCTGATGTAAGTTGTAAGGCTATACAACAACAACAATACCTAATATAGGTGAGTACTACTGCCGAGCCGAGTGCCTTACCAGCCAAAATGTGAACTGAAATGACCCAAAAAAGGGACGCTTGTTTCATTTCTTTCTCTCTAATTTCCCATATTACTTGCATGCTTCGCTTTCTTTTCGAAATTGCGGAGCACCCTTTTATTGAACTATCATCCCTTTTTCATTTTATTCTTCTTCCTCTTCAATAAGTAACTGTACTATGGTAAGTGGTGAGCTCTCGAATGTGTCATTCTTCTGTCCTGTCTACAAGGCGGACTTTTAATAAGGGCAGAATAAATGCATTTTTATTTTAGAATTTTTTCATCTTCATCATCATCACTATCACGGGCAAACCGTTTTGTTGAATTCTTCCTGTGTGAGTGAGTGCGAAAGAAAAGCAACCCTTTTCCCTTTTGTCTTGTCATCATCCAAACATATTTTTGATTTTCTGAAGATCTACAGTTACCCACACGGGTCAACCTTTCTTCATAATATTAAAGTGATAATAGTAATATTATTCTGTTCTGTTATACGTACAAATGATACGGACGTAATATTTTTCTTCACTTTTATTTCAATTCGTTCTTGTGTCATGTGGAACGTGAGTACTGAGAACTTCCATTACTGCATGAAGTTTTAAAACTTCCAGTTAAAGTTTAAATTCTAGGGATTTTTAAAATTAAATGATTTATTTTTTGTTGAATTAATTATGATTCCTTTCGGAGGAAGGAGAATGAAAGTTCTCCATAACTTCTACTACGCCGCAATTTTTATCTCACTTTTGTTAAACTTAAGTGTTTTTGTTGGCTACATGATTTCTAAACATCAATGGGGGAATCCAACAACAGGTGTTGTTGGTGCTGCTGCTACGGAAGAATTCAATCAGAATCGTCATGGCAACACTGCTATCAACAACAACAACAACGCTAATTATCTCCGCGAACACCGGGATTCTGGAAAAATTATTCCTAAAGCTCCAGTTAACGCTGCATTTGACTTTGCACAAGATCCGAAAAAGAAAATTACTTTTTCGAAAAACTTCAACCAATTCCGGGAGCTTTCGATTTTACAAACAAAAGAGGAAATCGAAGAGGAAATGAAAGGTTACCAATTTCACGGTGAAGAAGAAGATGATAATAATGATGATGTTGAAAGAAGCATGAACGATTTATTAATGGAGGAAGGAGGACAACCTATCCGGAACGTAATTTGTACGAGCTGGCGCTCCGGCTCGACTTTCGTTGGTGCCGTCGTGGATTCCCACCCAGCAACGTTTTACCATTACGAGCCTCTCATGCATTTTGGAGTTAAACAGGTAAAAAAAACTGAACAATTAGTCAACATTTTAATTAATTTTTTTAAAAACTAATTATTTAAAACAAAAAAGCTTCACTCAGAAGAGGATGCGAAGGAAGGGTTGAGGGTGATTACGAACCTCTTCCACTGTAACTATACCACCATACCGGACTACATGGAACTTGGAAATGTCCGAAATATTTTAGAGTGGCGTTTCCGTCCAAGCTCGAGGCTATGGAAGCATTGTGGGAAAAACCGGAAGCTATGTTTAGATCCAGAATATCTCTCCAATATCTGCAGAATCTTCCCTTTCCAGAGCATGAAGACTGTGAGGATGAGGCTCCGTATTGCCAAGACTTTGTTGGAAGATCCCAAGTAAAAAAAATATGTTTCAAAAGAAGGAAAAATAATACAAGAAATATATTTACTAAAAAAGATCCATTGGAAATTATTATTTTGCAGATTAAATATCAGAATGCTTTTCCTTATTCGAGACCCTCGCGGAGTTTTGCAATCCAGACTACATGAGAAATGGTGTACGCCAGACTCGCCGGACTGTACTGACCCAACTAATGTTTGTATGGATATGGTGGATGACTTCTACGAAGCGGAAATGCTTCGAGTGCAATATCCGGAAAGATTTTTGTAATTTTTCTTAAAAATTGAATTTTTCAAATTAATTATTAACGTACCGTAGTAACGTCTTGTAACCTTTTTAATTCTTTTCTTTCGAATTGAATAGACCGATAAGATACGAAGATTTGATGCTCCACCCATACGAAGCTTTTCACAGAATATTTAAGCTTTTCCGTTTACAATTTCACCCAAAAGTTGAAAAATATCTTGGACGTCATACCACCATCGCAACATCAAAAGATAGAAGCTCCACCAACCCAGACGGAACGCTTATCAAGCCATTTTCCAGAATATCTAAAGTCTCCCCATTCCATTGGATTAAGGACTTCTCCAAGAATTTCTCGTTTGTCCAGAAAATCCAGAATAGTTGTGGGAAAGCGATGAATTTATGGGGCTACAAGGAGGCCAAGGATGAAATGGATCTTAGAAAGAAATTTAACTCAATTGTGGAGCCGCCATGGGCAGAAATGAAGTTGGATGATTAATTTAATAATAAAATAAATCAATAATTTTTCCTTTTTCAGCCTTAAATTGTGTTTAAGGATTGGATCTGGTCGTACATAGTAAAAAATTTCATTTAATAAATTAGAAAAAACTGGCATTTGAAATACAAAACTACTCATATTTTTATTATGATGATGATTCAGGATGTAAAAATCCATTTATCCTTTTCACCGTTACATATTATTGTGTATTAATAAAGTAATACATATATTATCCTTCTTCCTTCCTTCCTTCCTCCCCTCCTATATTATTAAGGGTTTATATAAATGGGTTGATCCATTTGCCGGTATACCTGCACCTGTACTGAAGAACAAGTCTATTATAAAAGTGAGCGACATGCGACATCAATAACTTATAACATCCATATCCATATCCATCCGATAAAAGCTTCTCTTACTGACGATGAGACCCCTTTTGAATATTCCAGTGCAGTGCATACCCAATTGTATTGAAGACTAACGGTAAGCCAAAGTCACCCTTTTCTCACATTATATGACACATTATTATTATTATGCATTGAAAAGGAGGACCCTTCCTGGTTTACTTGAGGTCAACTGAAAATTGTGTTCTGCTGTATCATGCATGCTCCTGTTGTGTTGTTGGCTGTTGGTGTTCGTTGGTATTCTATTTTAATTGTTCCTATGTTAAATTTATGCTTCCTACTGCTTCCTAAAATAATTTTTCGGTGGACTTAAGAGACAATTTTTAAGCAATTAATGAATCTATGATTATAGGTATAATGAATGAAATAAAATAAGTAAATTTAAATATTATGTAAACATATACGACTTTATATAAATGTATTTTTTTAAAAAAAATATTGAAATTTATTATTACTCCAATTAATTAGCTTTTTAACTAAACTGTAATTTATTTTTTTATAAATATTTTTCGATCCCCATCGTCTCCTTTGGAACACAAGATGGTCCATCCCCGTCGGCGTTCTTATACCACCATCCGAGTAAATCGGGATAGAATTGTTTTGAAGAATGTGTCTTTTCCGGATCATTTTCTTCTTCCTCCAATAAAGATTTTTTATATGATTTCAGCCGATCACACAAACCACACAAATTCCCTCCATTATGCTCCACAAAGAATTTCTTCCTCCACTCGAAATATTTCCCGTATGCTTCCGGATCCCTGTCCAGTATTTGAAGATAATCCACCAAATCCCCCGGATTGGGGAAATCTCGAACATTAATGTAGCTATGGGGTGGAGCCACTTCCTCATAGTTCCCTTTCCCCAGCACGACCGGCACCATACCCCAGAGATAAGCATTCCAGAACTTCTCGGAGATGTAGTCTTCACAGAAGGAGTTCTCGAAGGCGAAGTAGAATTTATATTTGGAGCCAAGTTCTTCGAAGAAGTCTTCACAGTGTTTCTCCTTCCGCCCACATATCCCTTTTTTAATCCCACACTTCCCATAAATATCCACGTGGAGGCCTAAATGCTTCAACTTCTGGAGTACTTCAAGCCTTCCAGATTCCGCTTTGCAGTTTGAAATGAGGGCTGTGCCAACGCCGATTTTCCCTTTAATCCATTCTTCCAAAGTTTTATTTTTAATTAAAATTTCGTTCGATTCCTGTTCGTGATTCTTTACAGCGGAAGCTTTGCCATAAGGTAAGTAAATTTCTGAGCTATGCCGATAAGTCATTGTCCAGTTAAACAAGCCATTTAAGTGTTCCTCAAGGGGGACACTGGTTGGGGGCTCGACTCGCTTAAAAACCCAAATCTGGGATGAGCTTCTCCTCTTTGGTAATCCGCCCTTTTTGTTGTACGAGTCAGTGAATGAAGCGAACAAAACGGCATCTGCCTCGTCAACTTTAGATTGATTTCTGTTGCTGATTTGAAGGTTGCAATCTTTGAAACATTCTGCGCCAACGTTTTTGGCTACAAGTCTCTCCAAATCCCCCAAAATATGAGCTTCCTTTCTCTTATCGGGAGATGTCCATATTACGATTTTTATTTCTGGGGTGGAAGAAAAAACTGATGATGATGAGGATGAGGATGATGTTTGTAGAAGAAACGATGGCTCTGCATTTTTTAATTCTCTCCTCGAATTTAATGAATACAAAATAAAAAATAAGGAAACTGTTACAGTGGCGGTGCAGAGAAAAGCTTTCCTATTCCAAAGTAGTTTAAACATTGTTTTATTAAAGTAAAAGTTTTTATTACAACTAAAAAACAAAACTCTGAGGAAAAAAATGTTTCATTCTGTTTTCTGTTACAGGAAGGATTGGTAAGTGAAGTGAAGATATTCATTCGTGTCTTATAATTGTTATTCTTCATGCTGCATGACATGCATGCGTATAGTAAGTTTTGTGTGATGATGATGGTAAAATATACCGTCTTTCAGTCCTTTAGTCCCATTTATTTACCGAAAATAACTATTTTTTCTGTTGTTAGGTATTGAGAGGAAGGAAAACAATTTGCTTTAGTACAAGAAAAGAAGGTAACAAATAACAACAACGCAAAGGCAGCCAAGGGCCCATTTTATTAAATGGGAAGGAAATGAAAAAGGGTTGCTTAGGCATTTTATTATGCTTACTATACATTACATTACAATTTTATTTAAGAGTGAAAGATTCCGTTCGTTTGCAAAGCATTGCAATGCTGCCGCAGGTGTGTAAGCATTTTTATCATCATCATCATCAAAAAGTATCTGTGTCGTTTTTGGATAGCAGAATGGAATAATATGAAATGAAATGAAATGGGAAAGATAATGTAAAATCCACAGCATTATGAACAACCAGAAGAGAAAATAATATAAATGCTGTATTGTTGTGAATGAATGCACGAAATTTTAAAACCCAACAAAATGAAACATTATTTAGCTAATTAAATAACTCTAATATGTGCAATTATACTATTGATTTCAGCAAACATATTCTTTATTAAATTATTTTTATTACTATTTTAATATATTTATGAAGTTTGTAAAAAGTTTTCAACAGAATTTTAACTTTTGAAATATTCATCAATTCCCATTGTCTCCTTTCGAACACAAGACTTCCCATCCCCCCTTGGATTTGTGAACCACCACTCATGTAAATCTGGGTATTCTTTCAAAACCATTTCCGGAAGCTCCTTTTCTTCTTCTTTAACCCTTTTGTGCTTCTTCATGCGATCGCACAAACCACATAAATCCCCCTCATTTGGCTCCACGGTATACTTCCTTCTCCATTCAAAATATTTCCCGTATTCTTCCGGATCCCTATCCAGTTTTTGGAGATGCTCCACCAAATCTTTAGGATTGGGGAAATCTCGAACATTAATGAAACTTCGTGGTGGTGGAGCCACTTCCTCATAGTTCCCTTTCCCCAGCACAACCGGAACCATTCCCCAATGATAAGCATTCCACAATTTCTCTGTGATGTAGTCTTCACAAAAAGAATTTTCGAAGGCGAAGAAAAATTTATATTTGGAGCCAAGTTCAGCAACAAAATCTCCACAGTTACCATCATGACGCCGACAAGTTCCTTTTTTAATTCCACAAGTTCCATAAAT
>JAHZNJ010002645.1:0-12218 GCA_027744475.1 Lepidocyrtus cf. sotoi NNG-2020
ACAGAGCATAATATGCAAATCCTCTAATCTATATATCATTCAAAGGATTTGTGTAGTAAGCTGTCAGTTTGTAATTATTCATTTCGTTGAATGAAAGGTGACTGACTCCGACTCCAACTGAAGAAGGTGCAGTAAGTAGTGAGGGCCAGGCCAGTCCCAAATTCTGCTGAATTTGTATTATTAACCGAGAAAATTAACTTTAAAACTTTATAAATTTATGTTCGGCCAATTAATATTTTTAAAGGGTTTGTTAGAAATGAAATGAAACGCTTTTATTTCACTACATGAAAATGTTTTATTTCATTGATATTTTTCTGTTTGACATCGTTTTAGTAATCTTTTCTCATTTCGGATACCCTTGACAATTCATTCATCCAATATACAAATGTAGCGAATAAGTCTGCAGGATGTTTTAAATAATACTACGCTCGTATAAGAATAATAATGGTCGTTAATAAACATGTGTAGCGGATCTCGTTAAGGTCCTAGTAAAGTAATAAATGAATTATAAAATAATTATATATCCACATGCTCGCACGCAGGCAGCTCCATCCATAATATTGTAGAGTACAGAGAGAACAAAAAGAGTCTTGTTTCCTTCTTGGACCACCGCACCACTTTGTACACAACTTATTTGCAAACAATGGCGATGAGTGGGTGTCTTGCTGCGAAGAGAAATTTTCAGCCTTTAATTGGACCTTTGTAAGTAAAAGAGAGGAGAAGAGGAAAGTTCTTGACTTTTCATCTGTTGTAAACGAACGAACGAGCAGTGAACATGCTGTGCGGTGCGATGATGATGATGATGCTGCGTTGTTCTTGTTGCAAAATTCTAAATAGCCAAGCCAGACCAGGATTCATGGCACATTAATGTGCATTTATTTTGTTAGAGTTGCAATGCAATGAAAACAAAACGTATGCTCATTTTATTTTATTTTATTATTAAATGGCTCTTTTTGGAGTGAGCGGAGTAGTAGAGTAGTGGAGTGCATGTAGTACTTCTTGTACTACTACTACAAACTTCAAAACAAGAACAGTTTTTTATCCCCTGGCCTGGCCCGGGCAGTAGGAGGAAGTGCTTTTCTTTCTGTGACAATTTCATTACTTTTAGGCTAGGTTATGCTGCTATTATTAAACTTTTGGTGTGGAGTTTAACGTAACAAGTGCATACATCATAAAAACTCACAAAACTTACTTTGGGAAAATATTTATGGGGAACTGCTGTATGCTAAATGCTCGCTCGTTAGAAGAAAAAAGTAAAGTTTAAGTTTTGTTATTGTCTGCTTCTGCTTCGTTTCTCTTTCCAAAAAAGTTCAAATTTGAGACAATAAAAAATTCAACTGTTTATTCCCTGGAATTTTATTTGCCTTCTTCTTATGCAAAAAGAAAACTAACAAAAGAGCCTAATTTCTCTAGATAGAGTATTTGTTATTGTCCGTATGAATCTGAGTTGGATGTGATGATGATGTGTAGCTAAACCAAATAGTCAAACTGAACTGAAACGCTCCAAATTGGTTGAGTATATAAAAATACAGATAAATGCTTATCATTTGCCTTACGTGAGTACACTTAAACTACTGCAAAACTGAAAAGAAGTTAAAGAACCTTCGAGAAATTGAAATCATGGCTTTTTTAAACTACGAACGTACGAGTACACGTACGTATGCACTAGCACTAAAAGTGTCGCTGTTATTAGAAAAGGACAAGGAATCATTTCATGTCAAATCTGGCGTATAAACATCAGTAGCAGCAGCAGCAGCACTGTTACGATCACATCTTTGAAAAAAAGTTTATTTCTTCTTCTTATTTGTGCGTTCTCTTATGAAAGCAATGATGCACTTATATTTTTTCTATTCAGTAAAAGTGAACTAACTGAAGGGAAAAAAAGAAAGCCGTGGCACAACGTAACGTAACGTAACATGTTTTGATTTCATTTTCTTTTTTTTCTTTTTCTTTTTCTTCTTATGTTCGCTGTCCAATCTGGCATCTGCTACTTTGTAACCTCTTCGTCTCAACTCTCACAACTCAACTACTACTCCACGCCATGCCACGCACGCTGATGATGATGATTGTACTATTGAGTTGCTGGAGGGTTGCTGTACTTATGGAGGAGGATATGACTTTTTTTCTTTTTGGAGCCCTTGTCTTCAAAAGTCCTCGTTTGTTCTTTGTTGCAGTAGCAGAAGCAGCAGTTGTATCATTTGTGCATAGCTACTACAATATATCTTCTTCCTTACTTCTTTACTGTTTTGTTGTTGTGAGCGTAGTAGCACAAGCAATCATCGAGTGAAATGATGGCTCTTCTCTTCTTCATACGCCCTCCTACCCACAGAAGGAGAAAGTGAAGAACGAAATTTCCACTTCTTTCTTCTTTTTCATCTTTATATTATTATGGTCAAGAAGATGATGAAGCTTGCTTGCAGCTTGAACTGGAACAGAAAGTATGTTAAGTTTGCAAAATGTTGGCGTGTGTGTGTTCTGTTTCTGTTCTGTTGTTGTGCGGTATCTTTTCTTTTTGGCGAGACATGAACAAATTGGAGTTGTGGAAAGGTAATGAAAATACGGAAAAAAGGATAAAGAAAAACTGAACTGTTGTTGTTATGTTATTATGTTGGTTTGGTTGAACCTATAAGCCCCGAATAGAGCAAAACGACGAAGTTCCACTTTCACTTTTACGTTTTCTTCTGCTTGAACATTACTTTTTTTCCATTTCTTAACGATCTTTCTGTCTGTTTTTAAAAAAAACTCTAGTCTTTGTCCATTCTTCTATTGAAGTTTTTCATTTACAAAATATTTTACTGTAGGATGTTGCCGTTTTAGAAATAAAAATGAAATGTAAGCACTTTTCTTTCTACAGAAGATAATGTGTTTAGGTATATCAGCTGATCCTTCATCCTTCTACAGTAGCGTGGATAATATTTAAAATCTAGCAAAGCTTAATGCTTGAAAGAAATAAAGCTTTTCTCCAGAAAATCGCGACTCGAGCATAAACCATTTAAAACGATTTGGTGACATTATTATTATAATCTAATGAAAAAATCTCTATTAATCATCATGACAAGTGATACACATAGATCGATAAGACGCACGGCCACTTTTTTATCAGGCTATAGCTACGTAACGTTAATACAAGAATGAAAATGAAAGCAAAGCATGTCAAATCTAACGTAAAGGAAAAAAGAAATGTCCAGATAACATTTACTTTGACAAGAAAGCCATAACTTGTGTGTACTGTGTACGCAGTGCAGTGCAGAGCTTCTCTCTCCTTCCTTTTTTTACAAAAAAATATCCATCCTGTTCTTGTCCCCTTGTCCATGTCATTTTTCTCTTTAGTCAAATCTAACGTAAAGGAAAAAAGAAATGTCCAGATAACATTTACTTTGACAAGAAAGCCATAACTTGTGTGTACTGTGTACAGTGCAGAGCTTCTCTCTCCTTCCTTTTTTTACAAAAAAATATCCATCCTGTTCTTGTCCTCTTGTCCATGTCATTCTTCTCTTTGGATGGAAGCCTTGCTTGCTTGGCGTTGCGTTGGCTTATACTGACTTGACTTGAAAAACTTCCATAATCAGCATAAAATTATTACTTCAGCAAAAAAACCGAACATTTTTCACTAGAAAAAAGCCAGTAAAGTGAATAATGAAATGAAACACTGAAAATTATTATCAATCGACTTGAGTAAGATGGTTACGGTTACATTAGAGCAGTTGAAAAGTCGCCTTTCATTAGGATTTATATATTTATGTATGGTGGGTGATAAAAAGGACACCGAAAACCTCAAAATAGTGGTAGCGATGTATATGGTAATGTGTTTTGTAGGTACCTACTTAATATATTACGCAACTGCATGTGCTTTTACCTTTACCATCGTTGTTGTTGCTGCTGCTGCTGTTTGTGTTGGTAAGCAAAAATGGAGTGTGTGAGAGGAGAGGTGATGTGATGAAACTATACTGCCGATTGAATGACATATGTCTCAAATTAATGTTTTATGTATTAAGACGAAGAAGAGAGGAAAAAGAAACCTTCTAAGAACAACAATGGACTGCTGCTCTCCTCCTCCTTTTCCATTATCCAATAATATATTTTAGCAGTTTACTTATTCGTTTAGGAAATAAAGCGGATACAATACTAAAGAATAATACGATATTGTAGAAGAGCTTTCCTAATACAGGCTTAGCCTTATGTGTGAGTATAAAAGAACAA
The DNA here is from genome assembly GCA_027744475.1 of Lepidocyrtus cf. sotoi NNG-2020. NCBI lineage: Eukaryota > Metazoa > Arthropoda > Collembola > Entomobryomorpha > Entomobryidae > Lepidocyrtus > Lepidocyrtus cf. sotoi NNG-2020. The sequence goes on from JAHZNJ010002645.1 coordinate 4,201, forward strand.
CAACAGCAGCAACATAAAGAAAGGAATAATAATAATAATGTTTCCAAGAAGTAGGTAGGAAGCTAAAGAGAAGAGGTAAGAGGCAAGAGGTAAAAAAGAAAAGCCTTACAATTGAAATGAAGAAGCCCCTTTTATTTCTTCTTCTTGTAAGTAAAGCTGGAGCTAGGCTGCTGGAATAACCAACTTGTTCTTTCTTACTTATATACTACAGAAAGAAAAAATGTTAGTTTTGCCTTGTCTTTGGCTTTCTTCCTTCCCTCTCCCTCTTCTTCTTTACAATAATCCTTTGGCATTATAGTAAGAGCTTTCTTCGCTTTCCTTCTTTCTCCCTCTGCTCGAAGAATAATGGTGTAAGGTCAATTTCCCCATTGAGTCGTGCTTGTATTATGCATGTAAAATGCTAAGTGGGCAATGCAGCAGGAAGAAGAACAAGAAGAAGAAAAAAAGGTAGAAGAAAACAAGAAGAAATAGAAATACTATATAAGGAAATGTAGTTTGTACTGTGGAGTGGAGGAGCTTGGACTTGGACTTAAGTGAATTTTTTTTTGTTTGGAATTACGTTGCGATGCGATTGCGATGTCTCCGTGCGATTGCGATTCTTATTCTTATTCATTTGGGATGGTGGAAGAAAAAGGAAGAATAAGAAGAAAATATATGCAGAACAATGCATCAAATAAAGAAGGTGATATGTAAGAGGTAAAAACGAGAGGAAGAAACGTGTGGGTATGTTATGTTCATAGCCACTACTACTACCATATTGCTTTTGCTTACTACTACTATCATAGAAGTTACATTTAATTTAATGGTGACATCTCGTCTGTTACAAAGTAGGTATCGGCACACGGTTAATAATGCATTATGTATAACTTTTGTGTGTTCGTGTGTGCAAGAATAGAATATGAAACAAGAGGGAAAAGTGTAACTGTAACTGTACCGACCGACCGACCGATGCGATGGATGATTTTTCAGTAGGTAGGTAAGGTAGGTGGGTATTTGTCCATAGTTACCCAACTAAAACTGGTAACCCAACTTATAACTGCTTTTCCTTCCACCACCACCACCACGTCGCTCCGTTGCCGTTGCTGCTGTTGCGTTGGTTGGTTGGTTGCTACAACAGAAGAAATAAGAATCTTGCACAGAGGAAAAGAATTGGGGTCGGTTGTTCGGTGGTACAATGTGTGAGAAAGGTGTTCTCATAACGAGTTCTTTTTTAAGATATTTCAGAAGCATTTATCCACTACTTTCTTTCCTAGCTGGAGAAGAGTAAAAGTAAAAAACTCAAGCAGGTGGCTTCCTTTCCACATTTTCTTGCTTTCTTTTGCTTTCTTACTTTACTTGTGCTGCTGCTAGAAGTGGAGCACTACTCCTCCTCTGATGATGGCGATAGAAGATGGGCTGTAATTCTGGAGTTCCTTGGTACTGTAATACCTACGTAAAAAGTCATCAACTTTTCCTTCTAGTTTAAGGTAGCAACCAACAACGTCTAGTTGCGCAAAACTGTACACACAGGAGGAGAAAGAAAGCAGAAGGGGGAACGAAAAGGGAAACGGAAAGGAAAACTCTTTCAATTTCCCAAAGATTTTTGGAGTGTATGTGTCCGTGTAGTTGTGTGTGTGTATATGTACGAGTGAGTGAGGAGAGGAGGAAGAAAATTCTCAAAATTCTGCGTTTCCTTTTCCCCAACTCTTCACTCGTCATTTAAACCTTCCGTGTAGTAGTAAAGTAAAAGTAAGAAGAGTAAGCGCGCAGAGCAGAGAGTATAGCTTTGGTCTGGTGGTGAGGCTCAGTTCAGTTCAGCAGGATTCAAGAGCAAAAGATTCATCTTTTCAGAACAGCAGGATATTTTCTCATGTTCCTCCATTTTCACTCTCACTGAGCTCGAATCATTGCTTGGGTCACGACGGGAACAAGAGAGAGATGAGAAGAAGAGAAGCAGCATCATACTCATACGAGCTACCTCAAAGATAGTTTATTTTTCCTCCTTTTCCAGTCAACAGCAAAGCGAGAAAGGGAAAAAGAAAGAGGCATATGTAAGGCAACCAAAATCAACTCAACCAACCGTGTATCCATTTAGATAGAGTCTCTGTGGAAAGTAAAGCACTCGCACAAAAACGAGTAAGTTTTTCCTTCTCCTAAACAGTCTTTACCGAGAGCCCTGGAAGGGAAGTTTGCCGCCTTTTCTCTAAAAAAATAGAGAGAAAAGCAGGCAGCAGCAGCAGGAAGCAAGTTCGTTGTTGTAGAAAATATATTTCTGTTTTATTATTATAAAGTTTTTTATCATCCTCCGTGCAACCGCTCGCTTCTTCGAAGAAAATACTAAGAAGACTTTTTTTGTTTTTGTTAGTTCCTTAAATTTCATACTTCAAGTCCACAAGGTCCACAAGCTACTAATAGCTTTTTTCCTGGTTCGTTGCTGGAGAAAGTGAGAAAGTATCTACTACTGTAAGGCAGATGATGTATGTATGTATGTATGTTATGTAGGACAGGCTGCAGGGGCATGGAGTAGCCCCCTCAGCCAGGTATTCAATCCACGAATGAATTATTATACACGAATCCTATTCAACATTCTTTTGGTTTATTGTACCGTCTGTGGTCCACCCCCCTGGCCCAGACGAAACCTACCAGACGAACTAATAAAATGTAGTAGGCTGGCGGGGGTAGAATTTCGGATTTCCTCAGCGTTGAGCTCTGAGGAATTTAAGATGTTTTGTCGAAGAGCCGCATATGTATCGCATTCTCCAAGAAAATGGATGCTTGTTTCGGCTGTTCTTTGACACCCTTGGCATTCCGCATGATCTGAGGCCCCGATCAGAAATCTGTGGGCGTTCAGACCGGAATGGCCAGTTATAACTTGAACAAAGTTTCTCATTGTTCTTTTAGTTGTTTTAAGATAGTACCTTCTTCCAAACTTTGTCTGAGGGAAGGTCTATCAGGGATTTTGTAATCCGACATTTTTGGCTCCTTTCCCATGCTGTTGCATGCTGCAAAAGTAACCATTCCGACATAACTGTCACAATAGCAGATTTAGAAATAGGTAGCATTGGTTCTGGACCAAATGCAGTTAGTGATGCGGCTTCTTTCGCTAAAGCATCCGCAACCTCGTTTCCGTGAAAACCCTCATGAGCTGGTATCCATATCAAGTTTAGCTGATGTATCGATGCCAGCTCTATGAGGGTTTGAAGGCATTCGCTAACCAGGTTTGTCATATGCCAGTAGCTGCGAATCGCAGCTATGGCACTTAGACTATCTGTATAAATAGTAATATTTTTGCGAGTGCTCCAGGCCTCTTTCATGGCTGATGCAGCCATGCTGAGTGCTAGTACTTCAGCCTGAAACACTGTAGCATTGCTACCAAGTGGTATTAGTTCCTGCCAACTTTCCCCTTCGTGGAAAATGACAAAAGCACATCCTGTACTGTTGTTATGGCGTGAGCCATCAGTGTAACAAACGACGTCGCTTTCTACAACATTTGCTACCCCATTTGTTCTCCACTCTTCGCGCGAAGGAGTAGAGATTCGAAAATTTAAGGCTTTGAGTGGTCTATTAGCTCGGTAATCGCAGGGGTAACTTAGTACAGGGATAGACTTTGCAATGTCTTCACACAGATTACTATGGAAAACCCTTTTCAAGTTCCCTCTTACCGTCACTCCCAGCCAGTTTCTTTCATGCTTCAGTCTGTGCATTGTGCTTAACGCAAGACTTGTAGCATAAATTTTTACAGGCTTGATGTCCGTAAGGCATTCTAGCGCTGTTGTTGGAGTTGATCTTAGCGCTCCGGTGATTTGCAGCAGTGCAAGTCGTTGAACACTTTCGATATATCCTAGGCAGTTTCCTTTATTTAAGGCAGGGAGCCAGCTGGTCACTCCATAGAGTAACGCCGGCCTAACCACGGCAGTATATATCCACTTCATGATGTAGGGACTTAGTCCCCACCTTTTACCAACTGCTCTTCTGCATTGCATGAGCGTTATTTTGGTTTTGTTCGCCCGTTGCAAGCAGTGAGCAGTCCAATTCAGTTTGGGGTCAAATATAACTCCCAGATAGCGTACTTGGTCAGTGAGGTTAATAGGTATTCCTTTAAGGGTTAGAGGGACTCTTAAAGTTACCTTTTTCAGTGTGAACAGGCAGATGATAGCTTTATGTACTATTTTCTGCAGTTCCAAAAAAGTCTCTTAAATTAAAAATAGACTAATTCTGGTTGTGCACTTCTTTCTCCTCGTAAACACAAACTCACACACACACAAGTTAAATAAATACGTGCAAAGACTAATGTAACGGAAAACAAAACGATTGCCTTGCCCGTCCCGTCTCCTGTGTCTACCCACAACAACATTATTATTATCACTGGGAACTGGAAACAAAACGAACGGCTTCATTTTCATTGCGTTTTGGTTTGTTTTACAAAAGCTACAGAAATTGTGCGCGAAGACTACGACTAAGAAAGTCTTGATTTCTTGCTTTCCATAAACTAACAGATTTCTTAAAGAAAGAACGAAATTTCTCCATTTCGCTTCTGCCGGTGAAGAAGAAGAAGCGATGAAACTATTTCTTAGATAGAGATTGTTTCTGTCGTTGTTTAACTAAAATTAAAAAAGGGGAAGAGTTCTCTTTTATATCATCTTCTATGTACGTATGTGATCCATGAACTTGTTTAATATGATAGCCTCTCTACCTGCATCATCATCACCTGTATAATCATCTCAACTCGCTTTCTATTTTCGAAAGAGTGAACTTTGTGACCCGGGACAAAGTGTAAAAGTTATCGTAATAGAATCTAAAATTAAATCGTGAAAACAACTCACATACATAAGAAGAAGTGCTTCTTATTTCAATTACGAGTTTGTGGGTAACTTGGGAATTTCGCTTCTAGAATTATAGACAAACAGAATAAGGAAAAAAGCAAAAAAGATATGAGCTAGAACGTTCTACTTTGACTTTGACAATTACAACGGACGTCATTACTGGGAAAGCTTTTAAAAGCCGAAAAACAAACAAATTTTCTCTATCTTTTATAACTTATAATAAGGAAGTCGTTTGCGAATGAAGAAGTTATTTTTTTTCATACAAATATTTTCATTGAATGTCTTGACTTACGTACGTAACGTACAACAGGAGAAGAAAAAGAAGTTTTTACAACAATCTTTTTTATAAGAAGAAGAGATTTGGACATGAATGACAAAAATCTCTGCTCAAAATTAAAATTTTTGTCACCGTTTTTTGTGACAGGTGTGGCTGGATTGTTGACGTGACGTGTGTTCCCTCGTTGAAACCATTTGTATCCAGTCAGCAGAGTCAACCAGCCGAGCCGTTGTAGGAAAATTGGGCAGCATTCTCATTTCAAAAAAAAAACGTACAAGTCATATAAAACCTTTTGTAGAACACGACATTAAAAAGCGAGAATTTTTTTCTCCTAATTTTAATTTTTTCGGAGTGTTGAAAAAACTAGAATTGATCTAGACGACTTTCCTATTCCTTTTCTTTGTTACATTTGGAACAGTGGTTTCTGAATGGGTTATTCTGTGGAGAAAGTGGGGGCAAAGAAGTGTAATCTGGAACTATCTTTTTTCCACTGTATTACACACTTCATCTGCTCTTGCCGTGTCCGTGTCCTGCTCTCGTCGTCGCAGTCGTAGTTACGTTACGTTGTCTGCTGAATGAGAGTGGGTAGCAGTAGCAGTGCTGTGGTGGTGAACAAGAGAAAAAGAGAAGGAATCAATGCAGTGTTCTTCTAATGTCTAAGAACTACTTGTTGGCATCTCCCTATTCACATCTGTCTAGTTTTTCGAGAAAAAATAGCGGAAGAAGGAGAAGGCGAAGCGCAAAGGAGCAGTTACGTTACGTTACAGTCGGTCTAATAAGTCCACATCTTTCTCTCCATCCATGACCCATTCATTCAAGTTCTTTCTTCTTTCCTTTCAAGATTTGATTTGAATCACGAAAGTTCCAGTTCAACCACCATCACCATACCAGAAGATAGAGAAAAAATGGGGAAAGAAAGAAAGACAGATAGATAGAAGGATGGACTGCTGCTATTGTTCACTGCTGCACGCAAGAAACTAGACACTTGGATTTGATAATCCCTCGAGAAAAGAAAGAAACTAGTAGCAGGAAAAGAACTGAAGTTTTGCTGAAGCTGAAGCTGAAGGGAATCAAAGAGAAAATCTGTTTCGGGCTCTTAACAATAGGGCCATGCTACAAACAAACCAGTCATTTGTGTTGAGGGAACAACAACACAACGGCAGAAGCATCACCATTGCTTCTGCTGCTGCAGCCTAGATTCTTTATTTCTTGTTTTTTTTTCGTCATATTACAGAACTATTCATCAGGCAGCCTTTATTCATTCTTCTACTGCACAGTTACGTTATGTCTGTATCCCGACGACATAATAAAAGCAAATGAAAAAATTTTCTACCATAGTTTTACTTACTTACGCAGTTAATGAATATGGGCATCTGAAAGTTGGAGTAATGAGAAAAGACAAACGAACGAACGAATGAACGTCTGAATTAGTTTTTTTTCTGGTGATTTACGGGACAGACTTGAAGGAGGAAGAGAAGAAATGAAACACAATACACCAGAAAGTAAAAGAGAAAAAGAAAACAGATTCAGCAGATTTTATTTTCATGCTGCTAGCAACTATTAGTATATGAAGAAGCATCGTTTTATGAGCCAGTTTAAGTTTCATTTGAGGAATCTCATTCATTATTACTGTCACTGGAAGAAAATTGCTGCATGAAGCAATTTTGTGAAAATTGCCTATTGCAAGAAATAAGGAGACTCTAAATAATAATAGAACTGTCCCAGATAGATATTATTTTCGACATTTTATGAAGAAATGAAGTTCCTTCCTTGAAGTCTTGAAATAATTACTTTATTGAGTAATTTTCATAAAATTAATTACTTTCGAGATTGGGAACATGAATGTTGATGAGGAAAAGGCAATGGGAAGGAAAATTGAAAGAAATTGAAAATATTAATGCTGGCGTGGTGTGGGTGTGACTGTGTGTGACATCGAAGAAGAAGAAAAAGGGAAAATCGGTTAAGCTGTGTTGAACTCACTTTAGTTGAAGAGTAAAGCGGAAGAACGAAAAGGCTAATAATTTATCCATATCACATTTTATTCATTAATTTTCTTGCTCGTCGGATGCTGCTGTAGACAAACGGCAACTGGTTCAATGTTCAATTGTTGGGAAGTCAAAGTCAAAAGACAGGAAGTTTTATTATCAGCACGTTCATCTCTCTCTGTACATAATTCTGTAACTTGATAGGATATAATAACCCATGTATATTCCAAGTGTCCACACTTTGTTATATACAGATAGAAAATAGTAGTGAGTTGAAGTTGAAAGTGCAGGTGTTCCAGCGCAATAAGATTGCTGCTTGCTACTTTTACTCGCTCTCTCTTGCGCTCATCCGGCAGCTAATGGGAAAGCTGAACTTGACTTGAAGAGACAAAAAAGTAAACAAAATAGTTAACTCTTGTGTGCTTCTCCTTCTTTGCAATCATCCTCATAAAATTTACTTGTACGTGTCATCCAGCTCATTACGTACGTAAACCATAATATAGCCGTTCCGTATTCACTTTTCTTTTCTTCCTTCTTCCGTCGAAGTAAAAACCAAACAGTTTACTAGACACTTTTATTAGAATATCCTGCCAGCCAGTCTCCAATTCTTCCAGATAGCATTTTCTGCTGTTAAAGAAGAAGAAACTGAAGGAGAGTTAGTTTGAAGTGGAGTGACTGTTGAAGAAGAAGAAACGCAACATTTCGAACAAGATAAAAAGCGTACATGTGTGCAATGTACAAAAACTTGGCAGGAGAGAATACGTTGAGGAAAAAGAAGTTTTATAAAACTTTTTAGTAGTAGTGGAAGAAAAAGGGAAAGATCGGTAATCCAGATGCGACCAGCTTATACGATACATACGTGCAGCAAAAAATGTACTACTACTGTTAGCTGTCAACAAGAAATGCGAATTTTCTGAAAGAAGTTTTCTCCTAAAAGCAAAGTGAAAGAAGAAG
>JAHZNJ010002646.1:0-10623 GCA_027744475.1 Lepidocyrtus cf. sotoi NNG-2020
AATACAAGCCGGGAAGGTCCGATGGAGAGCTCCAGGAGAACACCCTGGTCGTCGAGATCTCGGACTCTATGAGCGAACGGGATAAAGTCAAGTTCACTGTCCTTACTAAAGTAAGTTTAATGATACAGTTTAATCCTAAGCTCTATCTAAAGCCTTAGACTAAATATCTATGTCTACATTTTTCTGTAAATGTTTAATGTTTCAAGGTTCATAATTACTATATTGTTTGGAATTTATAGACAACATTGGAGGGTTTCGAGAAAAATGAGTTTTCCGTCGTCCGTCAACACGAGGAGTTTGTCTGGCTTCATGATCGCTTTGAGGAGAATGAAGAATACGCTGGATACATTGTAAGCTGTTTTTTCTCTTCCGTTCTAAGAATTCTACTATTCTGTTTCTTCATTCGCAAAATCACGTAAACGTTCTCCTTTTTACGATAAATAGAATTTATGGCTCATTTAGTTTGAATGAGTTTTCCTCAACTGTTTGTTGTACTTTCATCTGCTGAGCGGAGTTAGAGTAGAGTTGTCGAGAAGGTTGCTCGTTTGTGTTTTGTTGTGGTTAGTGAAAAGAATATTTTTATTGATGTTAAATTTCTATTTGTTTGGGATTCGTATTTGTAGATTCCACCTGCGCCACCACGACCGGATTTCGATTCATCCAGGGAAAAACTACAAAAGCTTGGTGAAGGGGAAGGGAACATGACGAAAGAGGAATTTACAAAGATGAAACAGGAATTGGAAGCGTACGTGAAAGAAAATTATACATATCTACATACATATGTTTAAAAATTCTATAACAATAATATAATAATGTTTTAGTTTGATATTGGTTTTGTTGCTTAAGTTGGTCAACTGCAAATAATACCGCTTCGTCATAAAATTTTATTCTAAATATTTCTTGCTCAAAAGTTTATTTATTTTCTTTAGAATTTCTGTGAAACACGATAATATTATTTTTCCTGGTTTACTATTACAGGGAGTACCTTGCAACTTTCAAGAAGACAGTGGCAATGCACGAAACTTTTCTCGTTCGTTTAGCAACCCATCCCATCTTCCTTAGTGACCATAACTTCAGAGTATTCCTATCTTATGATGGAGAGGTAATGAAAAATATCATCATAACTTTCAAAAAAAAGCTTTGCAAAAACAAATTTATTCTATCTGTATTTGTTAATACTTTTTTTATTATAAACTGTTGAGTGTGCAAAAATTTCCTTTTCTCTGATAATATTCTCTTCTCTTTTCCTATCAAATCTAGTTGAGTGTACGGGGAAAGAACAAGAAGGAATTTTTCGGCGGTCTCATCAAATCCTTTGGACAATCAACAGACGAAGTTCTTTTGTCAGCGACGCAGAAGGATGTGGACGAGTTTTTCGACACACAGAGAAACTTTTTGATTGATTATCATTCACACTTGAAGGATGCGACAGCGAAAGCAGACAAAATGACAAGTCTTCACCAAAATGTCGCTGATTCATACATAAAAATCTCATCAGAGTTACTTCAGTTAGCTACCATTGATAGTAATGAACTGGAGAAGTTTCTCACAAAAGTTGCGGAATCGTTGGAAAAGGGAAGGGTAAGTATTACACACAGGCACATTCCTCATTTCTCTCTATTCATTTACCGTAAAGTAAAAGTAAAGTGAGTGACATCAGATCAGAGACAATTTTTTCTAACCTCCCTTTCCACTTTTACTTTCCCACCTACGTCCGTACTGATGATGGTTGATGATGATGAACCCCATTTTTATGGGAAACTTATTCCTGATTTTTTCACTCTTAACTTAACTTTTACCTCATTGTCAACGAGAAAGTGGAAGGAAAGTGGAAGTAGATGAAAAGTTTGATTTGCTGCCGCTCTCATTTGCTTTTTTATGCAATCAAAAAGTTGTCTTTCTTACTAAGTTTTAACTTTTTCTTCTTCCTGTTATGTTGTAAGCGAAGAATCGAGAAGTTGGTGCTGTAAGTTCTATTTTTAAAAATATTTATTTCTTTCTTTAATGCACAAAAAAAGTATGTTTATTTTCTAATTAGTTCAACATTTATTTTTTACGTTATTTCAAGTTATTTAATTTTTTCACAATTTTTATTGATTTTAAAAAATATATATATCTTTAAAGCTCAGCTTAATTTTGCATTTAAAGTTTTGTTGAGTTTAGTTTAAATTTTGTTTACAACCTCTTTTTTAAAAGTTTTTTTTTTATAATTAATTAAGCATAATAAAGTCACTAATCTAATCTCACATAAAAACATTTTAAATGTATGCATGCTGCGTTTGCGTTGCTTGCAAATTTTGAACTTCCGAATTCAGACTATGGATGTTTTGGATGTAAGTAAAAAAAGTTTTGAAGATAATGAGATCGATGATGACAATGTACAATACAATTCGAACTTTTGAACTGTCGCAATTTTTCTATAAAATTCTCATTAAATTCCTTCTACCGTAATCACTGAAAAGTTAAAGAAAATATTTCTAAAATTAAATTTTCTTTGTATTTATTTTACACAGGCCGAACAGGCTCAGCAGGAAGCTTGTGACAAATTTGAAGCTATTTCTGCGAAAGCCAAGGAAGAACTTATAGACTTTAAGAAACGACGTGTCATCGCTTTTAAGAAGAATTTGATTGATTTAACGGAATTGGAAATAAAACATTCCAAGGTAAAACTAAAATTTTTAAGCTGTAAGTCAGCATATTTGACACAAATATAATATGTAAAGTAATCAATTTTTATTTTTTGCTGTAGGGTCAAATCCAAGTTTTGAGAACAGCTATCCAGTCATTAAAAGAAGAAGTTGGAGGATCTTAATAATATTAGATACCTATTCTACTCCAGTAATAAATAATTCGACATTTGATCCTAACTTTTGCTCGGGGAAATCAATATTCGTAACAGGATATTATATATAAAAAATATATTATATAACGTGATTTTTTGCATAAAACTATCATTAATAATTTATCTGTTATTATTCTGCATTCCATTAATATATTTGACAAGGAATAAATTTCTATATAATAAAACATTATAGTTTATATTTAAACAGCAACAACCTATTTTGTGCAAAATATTTTCTTCTGTTCATTCTTAATATTATAAATTTTTGAATTTATAGAAATTCCTTCATTTTATATTCTGTAAACAAACAAACCCATTTCACATCAAAGACTTTACTTTTTAGCCATTCCATTCCAACAAACTTGTTCATTTTCCACAGCATTGTTTACTTAACCATGAAACCCAAAAGACCTCCTTCAAAACAGCAAAGCAGCAGCAGCGGTCAAAAAATATAAGAGGAATGAATGTTATGTAACTTTTCTGCATGATGAAATCCACTTTGTAACTGACATTTCAAGCTAGTAAAATGGTTTTCAGGGTACAAACAGAGAAAACTTTGTTTGTTCCGCTATTTATGTTGATGAAATGATGATGACCTGTGTTTTAAAAAGCATAAGCCTAGACACATGCAGTAAAATGGTAGAGAGAGGGTAATCTGGGCATATCTGGTTGGCATGTAAAAAGTTAGATGGGTGAATGAGCAATCTTTAATCTGCTTCCTTCAGGGCGGAACGAACACCTGTCAATATTTTCTCATTCCACCCATCTACCTTTCTCTTTCCCAAAATGAAATGAAAAAGTTTTGTTTGTCGAATTGGAATAGTAGCATGTCTGCTAGCAGCACAAGCTAAAGCAAAGAAAGAAAGAATTCATTCAACTAGAGTGAAAGTAGAACAAAATTTTCGTATCCTTAAAACTTTAATGCCACGTGCATAATGTGCTAAAACCTACCCAATAAGGCAAGGAAGTATTCATCACAAAAATATATATTTTTTGTTTGCTAACCTAACAAAAAACATCGTTAGTAGATATTATTTGAATCTAATTATGTTACACGAATACATTTTCACGTGCGGAGAACGCAACGTACATTCGTATTATTAGATAAAAAAAAGTATAATAGTATGAAAATGACTTTCATCACTTCAAGTATTTCGTTTCTCTCTTAAACTTTATTATTTCCACAAAAGAAAAATTCCAAGAATTCATCTAACTTGTTGTAAGCGTGTAAGTAGTTTGAGGATCAACGTTGTTGATAATAACATTTGTTTCATATCCGCCCCCTCTCCATCGCTCTTTCTCTCTCAACTTAAACTTACACTTGAAGGGATCAGAACATCTGTTACTACTGTGATTCTTCTTGTTCTTGATGAAATCAAATGCAAATTTCTTCTCTTTCTCTCTTGTTTTGAGAACGAATCATAATTAGCAAAGAGTCAGGAAACTTTGCTGAAAGAATATAATATTTTCCTTGCAAATATACATACAGACACACACACGACAAGTCCGTCCGTGTTCATCCTTATCATGAAGGAAGTTGGGAAAGTCAGAGAGAAAACAGAGGAAAAGAAATGCTCATTTTAGTTTTCTCTCCTCTCACTTGCTCTCGTCTCGTCAATCTGTTTCTTTCTCTGCTGCTCTTGACAATGCAAAGGAAAGAGACAAGAACGTAGTAGTAAAGTAACTGGAGCACAATTTTGGTTCTTCTGTGTGTCTTGTTGCAAAACTGGGGGAACTGTTTCAGACATTTGAATTATGATATTTCATGAGGAGGAATTTTAAGAATCGTGGGAGGATGCTGTTTAAGGAGTACTATGAAGCAAGCAACCTAGTCTAGCCTGGAGGTAGCAGATGATTGTGAAAGGGGAAGGAGAGAATAGAAACATTTATACCTACATAAATGAAGAAGAGCAGCAGCAGCAAGAGCAAAATGATGATAGCTTTTAAGATACTAGAGTCGAGTGGAGCAAGCAACATAAAACCAAATTTGTGGTAGTGGCCGGTGGGTTTTGATTATGTGAATGAGTTTTTTGGGACAGAATCGGAGATGTGGGGTGAGGTGGTGGAAGTGGTATTGGTGGTAGTGCGGGGGAAAGTAAAGAAGAAAAAGCCGACCGACATTTTCACTGTAAATATACAATACGATGAAAATGTAGAATGGGAACAGTTTGTACAATGGAAGAAGGTGAAGTGTACGAGGAAGTTTGTAAAGTAGGTAGGTAGCCAGTTACGATTTTCCGTTTTTCTTTACATTTTCTTTTAGTTTTTGGTTTGATTATTTTTCGTGACAATGAATACCTACGCACAAAATACCTATTTCCAAAATCGGCGTAGGGTAGTCAAACAAACGCTACGAATTCTATAGCACGCGGTGCGGTGTTGAATTCTAGATATCTCTGTTCTGTTTTTATGTGTCCCTTGATTTCTACGAAAACCTTTGCATTTTACTGTGAAGGTTATTAATTTTGACAGGAAAGAAATTATACGTACTTTCTCTTTAAACCAGCTGCAGTTTTTGGACAAACTTTAATAGGTAATGGAAGGCGTTTAGTTAAATGCAGTGTAAAACTGAAGATAACGAAAAGCTTGCATTCTTTTATTTCTTTGCTGCGTCACGTTTTACGTGCTTGCATACAACAAATTCTAATACACAAGCTCAGTATTGTACATAAAAAACGTAAACACTCAACTGGATAAGCTGGACCAAGATTCAAAAAGAAAGTAAACTGTTTTTTTTATTCTCTGGAGAATTTACAATCATGAGAATGAGCCCGGATCGTTTTCATTTTAAAGCAGGAAGAACGTAATTTTTACGAGTTATGCATAATATCTTTTGTTTCCATATTTCTTTTGTTATACGTTTTTGCTCGTGCATATGTACATCTATATAAAATGCTCTTCTACTTGCGTAGGAAGCAAGGCAAGTATAGCTTCAAGATGTAATTATGGGCAGAGACCACCAAGTAGGCTCATTAGAATACCTAATTGCTCTCATGATACTCGTCTTCCATTTCCTCTACTTCCTTCGCCTTTCCTTCCTTCTTAACAGACAAACCTTCAATTGAGAGAGAAAGCGGGAAATATAATGCTTACTTTTTCTTTTTCCCATATTCTTATTCCATCAGGCAAAGCACCAGCACCACCACCATCTCCCCATTATTCCTTTTCTTAGAGAGAGCATAATTTATCATAAAAGGGATTTTATTTTTAGAGAGGGAAAAGGGGGAAAAGGAAAGCAAGCCAAGCACCCACCACCCGGCCCAAGACTGGATACATATCTGTATCTCCTTGATTTGAAAAGGCTCTCAGCCACTTCATTTTCATAAATGAATGTGTAGGCTCCTCTTCTGATTTCACTCAAGTAGAGTGAAAGCTCTCTTCTATACTCTACTTTAGTCAAAAGCTTTTTCCTAAAATTGTATAGTTTATGAGAACGAGGAGAGGAACGACTTTTCTGCTGCTTACCGGTTCTAAAAGAAGAAGTTTTTAATACAGGTTGTTTTGATTCAGGAATGAGTTAAGAGAAGGCTACACTCTGTAATTAGTAGTCAGTTTTTTTTCTTATACTTTTTCACTAAAAAGTAAATAAAATCATTTATTTTTCTTCAGTGACTCTGCATAGTAAATATGTAAATGACTCTCTTAGTCTTAATGAGCTTATTCTTAACTTTTTTTACTACTGCAAATATACTACACCCAACACTCAACTGCTGAAGTAAAATTGAAATTCAAGTTTCAAGTGTGTAGCGTTTACAAATACTATTTATACAAAAAAGTTTGCAAACTGTATCGTATCGATTTTGCTGCGCAAGAGAAACTTTCCTTCCGAAAGAGATTAATTTTATTAAGACCTTTAATATTTCCGTTTAACCAGTATAATATAAATAGACCAGGGAGAACGGAAATATTCTGGAAATATTATGTCGAATGTAGCAGTAGCAATAGCAATGACCCAGTTTTTTCTATGATTTTCTCCCTAAATCTTTAAGTCAATGTATCAATTTTTACATTTCTACACCTGCATTAAGGAACCAAGGCAAGGTAATCTCATTTCTATGATGTAGTCAAAAAGTTTTAGTTTTTCTATTCGTAAAGGTTCTTCAAAATGTGCATCTTCTTTTTCAGAATAAGATCATATTTCGTAGGGGTATAGGGAGAATGGGTTTGATAAACACATTTCAATTCTGGGTAGAATCTACGCTGCCTGCTAAACTTTATCCAGAAATGTAAGTATTTGGGTTTGTGTAGGTTTCGTTACATTTCGAGCTTATTCCGCGTAAACAATCAGATCACAACAGTTGCTCTAGTTTGTCAAAATCTGAACTGTTTTAATGCATTCAAATTCAAGTTATGTTATGCAGGTATGTACAATAACGTTATCAGACTGCTGTAATTGCTAAACCAATCACAAAGATGTTAAGCTCTGTAACAATTTTCTAATTTTGACTGCGCTTATCAGTAAGATCAAAAATTGTCAGAACTCAATATTGTCATTCCGGGAGAACCATTCATATCCATGTCAGGTATTCACCTTTTTGCATCACATTTTAATTTTTAATTATTTAACAAACAAACTTCTGTCACGTTTTTAATTAAAAATTAATTTGTGTCAGAGATAATACCAAGAGCCAAATGAAAAGTAGTTATACATTTTATATGCTTAGTTTTATGTATTTTGTCAATAGTAGAATTCATGAAACATATACTTACTTAAATTAAGCTCGTTGAAAATATTTTAATGATAAAATTTTAAATTAAAGTTACAAATTTTACTTTCCTAAAGTTTTATAAGGAATGTTTGCTTGCACACGTAAAGATTTAATTTAGGATGGAAGATAGAAGTAAGTAAAGTAGTGCACAATAGGGCTGGTTCATGATATCAAAAAAAGAAAGAAAAAGAGAAAAAGAAGGAAGGCTCTCACAGGGCAACTTCAACTCATCTTAAACATTATCATATCATCACTTCCTTTCCTCTTTGACTACTACCTACTTCCTTCTTTTTCACTCTCAAATTTCATAGGAAACAAAAGTTGCCTTGTGTGTATAAGTACAAAAAAACGTGCATGAAGAAAAATATGCTGCTGTAGCTGCTGAAGCTACTACTTTCGTGTCTCTTTTTAAGTGAAAAAAGTTTTTAATTGAAAAATTCTCAGGTGAAAGTTAACTGGCACAAAGTAAGTAAAAATGGTTACGTTACACACTCGCGTTGATGAAAGTAGCAAACTTGAAAACAACATTAGCATGAAATTCATTCTATTCTAACTATTATGCTGTTTGCAAAAATTCTAGATAATAAACGGGTATCTACGCATACCAAGAAACTTTGGAATTAAGGCAAATTTTTATTCCTCTAGTACAGAAATTTGTAAAGAATTCAGTAATGGATTAGCAAGGGTCAGTAAAGTGAATGTACGTCATCTGACCTGATGCCAGTCAATGGACAAATTTTAATGCAATTGTGCACATTTTATTTCTTTTAAAATTTGCTTTATTTTTATAATTTCTTAATGCATTTTTATTATTACTGGCGATGGTACCGCGACTCGAGCCAGAGAGAATGAATTTTATTCTCAGGTCCTTGTTTTTATACTGAAGTGAAGTATTTTTCAAAAAGGAAACTCATCTCCATTTCTCGCCCATCCTTTTGCTCCTTCTAGACAAAAATTTACATTTTACAAGCATATCCTGGAGTCATCATCCTATTACCCTTACTAATCTACTACGACACACAAGAGCAGAAAAGGGAGCATAAAAAAGAGGAATTACGAATGCAAGATAAAGATAACCCCAGAAAAGAACTCTCCACTGATGATACTATTTTTGATCTTCAGAGTAGCATTTTAAAAGAAAAAGAAAGCGAAAAAGGAAATGGAAAGGAAGTTGTTGTGCTTGTGCTTATGCTGCTGCTCGTGAAAATAGTAGTCTTCAAGCTCAAAGGTAAATACTACGAGCACCATCCCATCCAGTCAAACCAGAAAAATTTGCATAGAGCACACACAAAAATACATTTTGCGATATCTCCATCGCGGGTCATCCCAGAAAACCACAAAGTACTACCACAAACCCTCAGTTTCTCGTTAAACAAGAGGAATATCCATAACTTATCATGATTATTTCGGGCATTCATAATATAACCCTTAACAAGAGAAAGGACGAGGGGAAGAAGAAGGAGAAGAGAAGAGAGAGAGAGAGGGAAAGAAAAGAATGAAATATCTTCCTCGGTCCTTATTTATACATCACCATTTATGATGCTACTATATGATGCTGGTAGGATGAACTGTGGATGATTAGATGATGATAGTATAGTGGCCTGGCCAGTATAGAAAAAGAAGTAAGAACAAGAGGGAACTTATCACCGACATATTCAAGCATACTTGAAATGTCTCTCTTGTTCTTCCTTCTCCTTCTTCCTGTGAGCCTTTTTAGTCTTTTACTTTTAAAAGGGGCTTCTTCCCTGTCTAATAAGAAGCTTTTCTTATTCTTCCTCTCTTCGTTCGAAGGCATTTCGTGTCTCCCTCTGTTGCTGCTGCTGCGGTGGTGGTGGTGGTGGTGGTTCACTGGTACGGCATTGGTATGACGAATCCACCTTGGTACAACTACAACAGCGTGCGTGGAGAGATACGAGAAGGAGAAATCATTTTTATGTGACCCAAAGAATTATTTTATGGCCTTTGGGCCGGTTCCTTTTTTTCAAGGATGTTATATCATGTTGGCCAGAAGGAAAGAAGATTTGTGAGCGCGTCCACCGTGATAAATGTTTCTCGCCAGTTTGGTTGGTTGGTAGTAGCAAAAAGTGGTTGTCTTATGTTAGTAGCAGCTTTAAGCTTCCATTCAGTTCTTCCTTGTCTGTATTGAAGGGAGCTACAGATCTCAGAGAAAGTAAGTTACAGCAGCTCTTTCGCCATAAAAAAACTATCCCTTGAAGAACAAGAATAAATATATGAGTAGAATGAAATGAATACGCATAAGACATTTTTGAAATTTAAAATTTACACAATTTCTAGAAATGTATTTACACCCATCATAAAACATTGTAGGTTGTGAAACGTAAAAAAGAGAAAAAGAATGAGAAGAGCTTTCACCAGTTGAAATACGGAAATCCTCTTAGAATTTGTAGTAAAGAGTAGAAAGAGAAACGCAGTAGTTACCTTTACGATTAGTATCATGGTCAGTTTATTATGAATGTTCGTTGGGCCATGTCAAGATATATGGATCAAAAAATTGTACATCGATTTGAATCGTATATTGAAGCTATAAGAATGTCTTCAGGTTTTGGAGATTCTTTCTTACAATTTCTTACAATGCAATGCGAAGAATTTGACGGCGGCGGTGGTACGCTGGTGGTGTGGCAACTGGTCATCCTAATCGTAATAATCATAAAAATCATCATAATATCTTCTTTCATCTTTTCACACACTGTCTACACTTTAACCAACACATATTTTAAAAGTTTGGTGTAAAAGTAAAGTGAGAGAACAGCATAGCAGCAGAAAGCGATCATGGTAGTGGTGCTGTGGTAGTGTTGCTGCTGCTGATGATGATGATCGTTTTTGCAAAGTACATTAAGTACGGTTTTCACTCCTCCCATGGGAAATAGATTTCTAAGAGTTGGGTTGAACAACTTGTTATCATGTAGTTTTCAGAATAGTACGTGCAGCTATGAATGAAAATAAAAAATACTACCGACCAACAATAATTTTTGCTTCAGACAAAGTACTCGCACTCGCACTGCTAGAAGTAGTAGAAGACCAAATAGGTATGAAAAATAAAATGAAAAAGTG
>JAHZNJ010002647.1:0-10327 GCA_027744475.1 Lepidocyrtus cf. sotoi NNG-2020
GGTTAAAAAGCTGCTTCTGCATTTTAATATGCTTGAAGAGGTCGAAAGTGCTCACTACTTCTGGTAGTTTATAGTCCCACATGGAAGTCTGGTTTTCGTTTATCAAATACTGCGGATTTTTTTGTAGGTAAAGCTTTGCAATTATCTCCCGCATGGCGTAGATCCAACGATGGATGTACAAAATATTTCTCAAGAAATTTGGAAAGAAGGATGGTAAAGTTTTATTTAAACTGGGGTCTTCCATCACATCCAACAAATTGCCGACGATCATTCCCGTCTCCTTTCCCTTATGGGAGGTATCACTGTACGTGGTTATCGTTATATTGCTTTCAGCCAACTCTTTTAAAGTTTCTGGACATGATGGATCTGGAGATAGAGTCAGAAAAGAGAACATTTTTCCTTTATAAGATTGGCTCAAAATTAGTATAACGAAGTTCCACAAAATCCAGGTCATAATTAAAACGCCTTTGCCTTTCCAGAGTTTGAACTTCGAAATAGAATTTAAATAACAACCTTGCTCCATGAAGGAACCCAAAAGGGTTAAAAAGATTTCTACGATTTGCTGAAATATTTTCCCGCAGCTCGAAATCTCTTGGGATAAGGACAAGGGGAGGATAACGATAATGGCTAGGACGTACAGAATCCCCATAGACATAACCGAAACGATTAATCCGATCCAAGTGATTAAATCAAATGGCCCCATTAAAGCGTAGTCATAGCCATCGATCTTATCTTTAACTACGATAAAACCCCAATGGTCATATACAAGCCCGACTGACAAGATCTGTCTCTTATTTCGAAGCACGTCGTCATCCAAATATTGCTTATTTATTGCTGCGCGTCTCCTCACCCTTCCGTAGTAATGCCCTTCATAATGTTGCTTTTCCGAGTCCCGATAAGTGAAGTTCAACTTGGGACCGAGGTAATGAAAAACACATTCTTCGACTGTTGGAGGTCGTTTCTTAACACTGTATTCAGGTAAACGATCGCAGCTCTTCAGACGATTACCTTTCTCCCACCAAGATAAGTCTGACATGATAAACTTCCCGTCTATGTTGATATTCGCTTCGTAATTTCTCTTCGCATCAAGATATGAATCGATGTGGCTCAATCCAAACACTGGACCTCTACAGGTGGGGCAAAGTGTGACAAATTCGTTGAAATTCAGAACCACGTGTAAGGCAAATGTGTAATAATAAGAATCTGTAACTTTTTCTAACTGACGAAATAAAAAATTTCCTTTGTCGTGATCACGCTCCGAGAAAAATAGGACGTAAGATGGATTCACCTTCCGACTTTCTTCTCTGATGAAGTCTTTATGTCTGTGGTGGTCCCCCCAATCACCATCCCCTTCAATGTATAAATGAACTGAGCATGGAATCATCTGCCGTTGTTGATGGAGGTAGCTACGAAAGTGCTGGTCCCATGGGGCGCGGTTTCGAAAGTATTTCTTTACGGTAACAACTACATCGTGTAGGAGTATATTTTGAAGACGGTTGAAAATCGTATCCTGAAGGGGGATGCGGGCGGATTCCATGAAGAAATTTATTTGGCAAAGAGAAATCTGTTGTATTAGATGGGATACACCGTGATGATGGATTGTTGTTGAACTTTCGAACTTGAGCTCGTTTAGATAATGATTATTTTGGGAATTCGTCAATCTAATTAAATTTGAAGTTGAAAGTATTATTAAAAGTATCGAGAGAAAGTAAGCGGGAGAAGAAAATCGCTTCAGTTTTGCTTTTAGCATGGCAAAAAGTTTGTCAATAAGTTAAAAAGAGAAACAAAACGCTTATTTTTTTTAGATATTTCAAACAGTAAAATGGGTGAAGTGAAAGTAAGATGGTTTCAAAATTCAGGTCAGCAAAGAATTATTTATTTGCTCAGCAGCAGCGAATTAAGTTTGCCTGCAATTGAGAATGACGCTTGGTGGTGAATGACATGACTGTCAGTTGAAGCTTTTACAGCTCATGTCTCATTTAAGTACTTTTACTTTTCGGGTAATTTATGCACCATTTTGGGTTTAAAAACTTTCACAAAACTACTTTTTCATTGTTCCAAATTGAATTATTGCAGCAAAGTGATGCGATTTGCGAACTATGCCATGCGATGCATTTTGTGAAAAAAGGAAGGATTATAAAATACCGAGCAGTGAACAAAGCCAATTAACCTTAACCCGTACCCTCGCACCGCTACGCTGGTTGAGCCGTATTCATTTGTATAAATTAGCAACCAAATTAAATACTTAACATGACTAAAGTAATTTGGACTTAATGATTTAAACACTTTTTGAAAAGGAATTTTAAAAAATGCATCGCATTACAAAATGGATAATACAAAAGAAATGAAGACATTTTTAAAGAAACTAAGTCTTTTTAAAAAAGAAAAAAATGCAAACTGCTTTGCAGCTTTGGCTAAATAAAGCTAAGCTTTAATTTGATGAGTAATAATAGTGATTATACTGATTATTAAATAATATCGATTAATATAGGACATGTTCCGATTTTCTTTTTAAATTGCATAATAGCTGGTCGAATTATCTATGACCCATCATGGTCAAGCATGCGCTGTCTTAGTTGGTAACAAAGTTAGCATAATGAGCCTTTGAGCCATACTGGAATGGATTCAAACGAACTATGACCAAATGAAGTGACAACATCAACACGAATTTTTTTATCATTCGATTCAATTCAAACTGGTAGCGATAAATTTCTGCGGCAAACTGAGGAACTGTAGCTGCTGAAGTAATTGTGTTTTTTTAGTTTTAACGCGTCTTTAAAAATATACATATCAATTAAATACACGTACACAATAATGAAATAGAATACATATTATTTTGTTAGGGAGGAATTCAAATATTTTTGTATTACGTAGGCTTTTGGAAAAAAATCGAAAACTAAGCTGCTGCTTGCAACTGCTTCTTAACCACTCGGAACGGAAGTGCAGATACTTTTAGCTATGACATTCTCAAAAGGGTTATATTTATGTAATAGTGCATATTATTTTCCCGTTGCCGAAACGGCGACGATCTTCTTAAAAGTACTACTACTTCGTATTCAACCTCTAATTGTAAGTATGTATTTAAAGATTACGTACAACTACGACCCACGGACGACAAACTGTTGTCGCCGCTCTCCTCTGAATTCCCACTATTTAAAATTCAAAAGAAATTGTTTCTTAGGTAGTTCAACTCAACTCACTTCAATTTCAATGGACAGTTCCCATTTTAAAACGTTCTTTGAAGAGCACGACCACACCCATCCTCACCCATGGCGTTATTTGAACAATTACGCCACACACGTCAATAGGTACTAATGCTGCTGTTAATATATTTTTTTAACAAACCAAGGAGGGTTGAAGTATTTTTTTCAATTCAATAGATGTTTACACGTGTACAAATAAACAAAAGTGAATAGGGAATATAGATTTAAGATTTAGATAAACAACCATAATAGCTTATTATCATCCATCGCAATTCTAATTAATTAAGCGTATATATCTCCTATAGCGAATAAACACAGTCAGTTTCGGTAAATATGCAGATAAGTATCGATTTGACAATGATCAAGCAACGCTAATTTCATTCGGCTCCTCTCTGTATTAGGCTTTATATTCCACAAAACATTATCAACTTACTTACTATGTAATTCGATTAAATTTAATTTTACACTTCTTCAAAAAAAACAAGCAGAAGACAAATATTTTCCTCACAAAACCCAAAAGTTTGTATTTTAACACAATAAAAAATAGGCGTGTTCATGTTTGAAGAAAGAAAAAGTTTGCAAAATCCAACAATGCAAACCACCTTCCAGTAAAGTATATTTACATAAGCTAAGCCTTCAACCGACACGCTCGCAAAGAAACACATTTTTCTGCTTCAGTAAACAAACAATGTTGTTTAAAACGTGAATCGAGTAGAAGTAGCTTGTTACTAGAAATAGAGATAAGCTCAGCTTTTCCCTCATGTTTAAACAATTTTAACCACCATGTTGAAATTAAAATTTGAACGAATTTTATTTTCCCCGAGATTTTTAATATTTTTAAAGTTAATTAGCTTACGATTAGCGAATTCCCAAAATAATCACTATCTAAACGAATTCGCTTTCGAAAGTTCCACAACAATCCACCATCATGGCGTCTCTCAACTAATCCAACAGATTTCTCTCTGCCACATAAATTTCTTTATGGAATCTGCTCGAATACCCCTTCAGGATCAGATTTTCAACCGTTTCCAAAATATACTCCATCACGATTTCGTTTTCTCCATCAAGAAATACTTTCAAAACCGCCACCCCCGCGACCAATACTTTCGAAGCTACCTCTACCAACAAAGGCAGAGGATTCCTTGTTTAGTTCATTTTTACATTGAAGGGGACAAAGATTGGGATTTTCATAGGCATAAAGCATTCGTCCTAGAAGAAAGTAGGAAGGTGAATCCGACTTACGTCGTGTTTTTCACGGAGCTTGGTCGCGACACGGGAAAATTTTTATATGAACAATTATGGAAAGTGGAAGACTCTTATTACCACACATTTGCCTTATTTGGAGTAAAAAATTTCAACGGAATATTCAAACTTTGCCCCACCTGCAGATATCCCGTGGTTGGGACGAGCCACATCGATCCCCTTCCCGTTGCGAAAAGAAATTACGAATCGAATATGAACATGAACGGGAAGTTTATCATGGCTGATTTATCTTACTGGGAAAAAGGTCATTATCTTAAAAGCTGCGATCGTTTACACGAATACGGTGTAAGGAATCGGCCACCAACGGTCGAGGAATGTATTTTCCATTATCTCGGTCCCAAGCTGAACTTCACTTACCGGGACTCGCAACAGCATCCTTATCGAGGGCATTATTATGGGAGGGTGAGGAGACGCCAAACTATAAATAAAGAGTATCTAGATGCCGACTTGCTTCGGAATAAGAGACAAATCTTATCAGTTGGATTGGTCTTCGATAATTGGGGCTTTATCGTTGTGAAAGATAAGATAAATGGTTATGATTACGCTTTAACGGGACCCTTTGATTTAATCACATGGATCGGATTCTTCGTTTCTTTGATGTCTTTAGGAATTCTTTACGTTTTAGCGATAATCGTAATTTTGCCTTTATCCTCCTCTCAGAACATTTCCAATTGCGGGAGAATATTTGAAAAAATCGTCGAAATCTTTATAACCCTTTTGGGTTCCTTCTTCGAACAAAGTTGTTACTTAAAATCTATTTCGAAGTTCAAACGCTGGAAAAGCAAAAGCACTTTAGTTATGAATTGGATTTTGTGGAGCTTCTTAATCCAAATTGTGAGCCAATCTTACAGAGGAAAAATGTTCTCATTTTTAACGAAATCTCCAGATCCGACCTGTCCCACAACTTTGAAGGATCTAGCTGAAAGCAATATAACAATAACCACGTACAGTAACACACACCACAGGGGACAGCATAAGCCAACGGTCGTCGCCAATTTAGAAGAAGTTATGGATGACCCCAGCCTAAACAAAACTTTGCCTTCGTATCTCCCAATTTTCTCGAAAAATGTCAAATTCGTTAATGGATGGCTCTACGGAATGCGGACTTTAATTGCGAAGCTCTACCTACAAAAGAATCCGCAATTCTTAATAAACAAAAACCAGACTTCCATGTGGGACTACAAAATGCCGGAAATTGTCAGTACATTCGAGCCATACTCTCATATTAAAATGCAGAAGCAGCTTTTTAACCTCTATACACCTTGGAAATACGCAACATCGGCGATTAAAGTAGGGAGATTTGGGACATGCATGCCGTGGACGGTTGACACGAACTTTTTCTACATCCCTTTTCGAAGGGCATACGGACAGCTCTATGAAAGTGGACTGTACAGTAACTGGAATGACTTTCATGATGATATAAATGGCATAGATAACTTTTATAGGACGATGGACGACCAAATGAAGGATTTGGGGGCGAATCTTACTGCAGTTAAGTTACCTTTGGAGAGGAGTAGCTGGAGAAATTATTATTTTTTTAATGTAGGGAAATTCAATAAGAATTTGGGGAGTAATGAGACAAAACCTGTGAGCGTGATGATGCTTCTGATTTTATGGGTTATGTTGGGGATCATGTTGGCATTTTCTTGTGTTACGATGATTTTAGAGATTTTGTTCGAGTTTTCGTGTGGGAGTAAAGATATTGTGCAGCCTTTTGATTATTCATTTATGTAAAGCATAGAACGAAAAAATATTAAAGATTTTAAGCAATTTAAAAACGATGTAAAATAAAAACGAACTGAAATTATTCGAAACATTTTTTAAAAAAGAGTTTTAATCCTTTTTGTACGGATAGCATGTCATTGAGGAAGAACAAATAAGAAGAACTGAAATTGATACGACATCGATTTTTGCGCAGTTTGCGTAGGTACCATTCTCTCATAAAAATGGCTAGCTTAAAATTAGCATGGTAATTTAGTTTTTGTAACAAAAGGGAATTACAAAAGAGCATAAATACTGTTTCGTTATTTCCTATAGTGAAAAATGTTGCGAAAGCGGTTTTTTCATTGTTGGGTGTAATAATGACATACGCTACGTACAGAAAGGTTTCTTTTTCCGTTTATTAAACAGTAAAGAAAAAATGCAGCCATAAACGAGAGGTCTGATCCACTAGTATTGATTTCCTTACGTATTAGTACTCTTTTTTCTTCTCTATTTTAATTTCTCATTCTCCAATAAATATATAAGCTCCGTAAAAAGTGAACAATTAGTACTCGAAACTAAAGCTTTCTCTCTTTTCCCTAATCTAGATAATTAATTTGTAGCAGTTTAAATACTCCTCTTGAAATATAGTGCTTAGCGTCAACTACGAATATGTAAATTAAAAGGGTTCGACCAACTATACAAAAATCATGAATAAAAACAATCATTCTTACAAGTAAGCCCCTTCCATCGCTCCAACCTACCTAATTGTGAACTTAAGTGCCTGATTGTAAAGCGGGCAACGAGAATCAGCAGCAAATCAAAGAGCTTTTCTTTTGCTTTTCTGCTTTCAGTATTTTCTTCCATAATAAAACTTTTTCTGCACAATCTAATTAATTTGCATAAACCTAATCTCTTCTTGTGCTTACCTAACCTGCTGGAATAAATAACTTCCTGTCATCCAGATACATATAAACATACTATTTTCGTGGCTTTCTCAATTAATTGGCATAATATGCAAATTAGGTTGATCTACTAAAAATACAAAGTGACGTAACTCACAAATTATGCAATGAAATAGATTATCCTTTGATGCTTGTATAATCCAATTTATTTACAAGCCGCGTAACATAACGGAGCATTTAAACATAATTTCTTACCATATTTCTCAAAAACCATGAAAATTAAAAATTAATTCTTCTAATTTCAAACTTACAATATACACGTGTCGTAACTGAAATAATTGGGCACTGTGAGACGTTGCTAATTTTATTCTTCTTTATACTATATTTTAATTCTAATCATTGAATTTAAATGTTGATTTCAATCACGTAATAGCTAATAGTCATTAGCCAATGCTCGCAATCTCTACAACATTCACCATCCTCATCTCTTGTGTGAAGGATGCCGAAACTTTCTCTAAGTCATTCATGAATTTTCCCACGAATGGCATCAAAAGTAGCTGAATCCCACAATGAATTCCAAGCAGAAGCTGAGGATAGTACCATTGCTCATCTTTAAGTGAAATCCAGATTACAGCGGCAATTATATAGAGACAGGTATAGATCATCCACATCCTCGCCTTCTGCCTTGCTTTATCAGCGTGCTCGGCCTTAAAAAGAAGAAAAAACGTTTTTTTAGGTTTTTAAATAATTAAATGAACTAATTAAATAGATTTAAATTATCAGTACATCTTCCTCCGTTGCAATCAGCAATTTTATCGCAAACACGAATAGCAAGAACGTGGCAAACACCATTGCAAGAACGTGCAGCCATATTTCCAGTATTGCAGCTTAAGAAAGAAAGACACAGCTTTATAAATCTTTTTTTAAAAATTTGAAATTAAGAAAAATCAAGTTTTGTTCAACCTCGTGCTGCAGCCTTCTTCCATGGTTCTGCATGAAAATTATTCAGCACTATCTCGTGTACCTGATGTCGCTTCACTGCGTACGTGATTGCAGCAGCTAGTCCAAGAACGGCCTTGATCTGAATTATGAGAAAGCGTAATTACTAATTGCGTATCGCATTACGATTTTGTAATTAATCTAGATTAAAACTAGCGCTTACCAAATCAGTAAATGCAATAAACTTTACTATATAACACCAAAAATCTGCCCAGAATATTGCAAATGCCTTCTTAACTATCGCCCATGCCTTGGCCATTGCCTTCATAGCCTTTACAAATATTGGCATAGTCAGTCTGCACCTGTACCTTTTCTAGAGATACTGAATTACTATATAAAAACAGGAGAGATGTTTTCACATTTGCATTATTTTGCTTTCGAAAGTAATTTAAATTTTAATTATTTGCCAAAATTACTTTAAATTGGAAATTTTGGATGAACTTAATTGAAAATGACGTGGCTTTGCTACTGATGCGATCAGCTCATGTCGTAAAATTAGGAAGATTGGTAAGTAAAAGTACGGCTGAAAAATAACCTTCGTATTCATCATATCATTCATCGTGCGCTATTTCATTCTGAGAGTTGTAAAAATTAAAGAGACCTCTTATCAAAACAAATTGAAACAATTGTTGCTTAAAAATTGAAGTCGCAATTGCAGTATTTATTGTATTGTTCTTCGATATTAATTCATTCATGAATGCTGAGATGAGATGACCATACAAAGGGAAAGAGCCCACTTTAGCCGTTTAGCCTCACTCACAAGACGAGTGCATTTTCCCTGTTCAAAGCTTTTTAAATGTTTGAATTGTTTTATTACAGTTGAATAACAAACGATAATTACACTTAAAATTCTTTCTTTAGCTATTCGTGCTCGTGTTTCTTCTACAATAAATGCTTTTTTGTAAAGGGTATGGAATGATGTTTTAATCCACTTACGCAGGTTCAGGTTTATTGGTACCACAGCTACTGTTTTCCTGTGTAGTGCTATATTTAGCTGCAGCAGCATTCTCCTGCTGTTTGGCATCCTCTTCCAGCTCCTCCATGAATTTATAGACGATGATCATAAACCCTCCACGAATAGCAGCTCCAACTCCCAACCCAACGAAATTCCTTTGATATACAGATCCAGATACAGTTAGAAGGAGACAGATAGCCGTGATAATGAGCCATGTGCGAGCCATTTTTCTTGCTTGAGAAGGATCCTTTCTCTACAATAAATACCAACATATTATGTAAATTGCTTACCTAATTATAATTAGTTAGCAAAATGTTATGAACAAAAAGTTGTGATTCATCGTTCGTTACAGGATCCGTTGAGTTCAGCAACCTCACTGAAGCCCAGAAAAGGAGGAATGAGAGTAGAATGGCTATTGCAACGGCGGTCCATATTACGATTATGGCAACTTCAATAAAAATAAAAAATAAAAATGCATCATTTTTCAACAAAATAATAAATTTAAATATGCACTTAAACTGTGAATTAATTAATATCAATTAGATTTTTGTAAATTATGTTGTCAACCCTTCAGTCGATATTCTTTTTCCGCAGAGACTTTCCCCATAACTTCCTGGATCTCTTGGTGATATGTCACTCCTATTGCGATCCCATACGCCAAACCAAATATCGTTGTGATCTGAAGAAATTTTTTTTTACAGTTACAGATTGATTAAAGTTTTACATATAAATCAGTAAGATTTTTATGAATATTATTTAATTATTTTAATGTGCAGTATTTTTATTTTATACCATATCAAACCATGCCACGAACTTTACGGGACAACGCCATTGATCCGCCATTGTGAATAATTCCAAACCTGATTAGTTATATTTTATTTAATTTATGCAAAATGGCTGATTTATCGAAATTGTTTCAGCAGCCGACTTACAATTACAACGCAACGCAACTATTTTTCATTTCCACCTTCACGGTACGGTGCGACAAACATTAGAATTAGAAAGGAAAGTATTTTCTGACATTGACAATAACCTTTTGTTACG
This sequence comes from Lepidocyrtus cf. sotoi NNG-2020, assembly GCA_027744475.1. Taxonomy (NCBI): domain Eukaryota; kingdom Metazoa; phylum Arthropoda; class Collembola; order Entomobryomorpha; family Entomobryidae; genus Lepidocyrtus; species Lepidocyrtus cf. sotoi NNG-2020. The sequence goes on from JAHZNJ010002647.1 coordinate 10,071, forward strand.
TTTGTAGAAGTACATTTAAGTAGATGACCACTCATCATCGTCATCCTCTTATAGCTTCCACTTCAAGAAGACTGAAGACTTGAATTGAAATCGTGACGTGGACATTTAGACGTAGACGTAATCGATAGTGTTTCACATTTTCATATGAAAAATAAATCTAAAAATACTGAAAATTTATTTATTCGTTACTTTTATTTGTTGAATCGATAACAAACGTTTTCTCACAATATGCAAAGTGCGAATCATCATCATCATCA
>JAHZNJ010002649.1:0-14141 GCA_027744475.1 Lepidocyrtus cf. sotoi NNG-2020
TCTATTACAGGAACCCCCGGTTTGTTCCGTATGAGCCATATAGAGGTGCGGTTCGGCCTATTGTAGCTGGGGATGAGTCTAAGAAACATTCAAGAACGGGTTCTGATGTTTCATTTTCTTCATTAAGTTTGGAACAATCAATGAATAACATTTCTCTAGATGGTAATCAAATCACTTCCGAAGACCATGCTCCAGATCAGAAAAATTCTCCTCCAGGAGCGTCTTCCGAAGAGAAGTCATTAAATAAATTTTTTGACCAACGCTCAATGATGAAGCAAGAACAACTGATTCAAAAACAGACAAATGCCTTGACTTTACTTAAAGAAAGAGTAAAAATTGCTGAAAAGGATAATTTTGATTTGCATAAAGAAAATACAAGGCTCAAAAAACTTCTAGTGGATTCTTTGGCCGGTGATTTAATTTCTGGAAGGTCTGACTTCACGAACGACCCTTCACGATCTCATTGTGCTAATAGTGAATCAGTTGATGCCCTCTCCAATGAAATTGAGGTTTGGCGATCAAAATTCTTGTCATCGTGTGTCCTAGTGGAGCAACTTACTCGTGAAAATGGCGCTCTTAACGATTCTGTTGCAGCTGCAGCGAATATTTTAAAGGAAATAAAATTATCAAGTACCTTATTGCCTGAACATTTTGAAGAAGTGAATGTATGGTTGCGCCAAAATAGGGGGACGACACCATCATCAATGACTAACAGTGATGACTGATTGATTATGATGTAACCAAAAATAGGTTCATTTTATGACATGACATTATTATTAGTCATACAGTGCTACTACAAATGACTCGTCATGAAAGTCTTCCTTTTTAGTAAACACAAGTCTTATATTTTAAATATTATGATAAGATAAAAAAGGTCGAACCAACATTAGCTACATTAAATACATAACCAGCACAAATTACGTTTGTGCTTCTAGATAATAAGAAATACGAACCCGAACAAAGTAAATAAACAACTTCCTGTTCTACTTCAACAGATAAATGCATCTGCTGCTTACTGTAAAGTGTAAAGTTTTCCTTTTTTATTATGCTATTCCTTTCTTTATGTTACAACGGTGGAAGCATTTGGGTTTTCTTTCCATCGGTTTTTTATAGGCTCATATAATACAAAATATTATGTTTGACAATCGTAAAGCTTTGTAACAAGTTTTTATTTAAGAACATGTAACTCATTTCAAGTCAAAATATACTCAAATATATTAAATAATACAAGAACATTAGTAATTATGTGTAATTTCATTGAAGACGGTTAATAACGCCTTTGAATGTTAATGTTGAATCATTACGCAGCAAATAAGAAAGGTTTGAACTCGTTGAGAATAAGTGAAAGTAAAACGCGTAATAAAAGAAAAGGATTTATAAAGTGGAAGATTAGTTTAAACCATTTGTTCAAATTTATTAGACTGAATTTTCTTTACATAATTAAATGCATATAAATTGGTATTAGGTACATTGTCCAAGTTTAACCAAAAGCCAAACGCCTACGTCTTACGTCTTCAACGAAAATTTTTCAGTTCAGTTTTTTACATTGTAACTCAAGAAGGCTATCATTAAACCATGAATACCTATTTCTATTTGTAGTCATTTTATCGTAAATATTTAATTATAAATAAAATATGCATAATATACTAATTAAATATGCTATAAGCAAATAATCAGTGTAATCAGTGTAATTCAATCTACGAATCTCGTGTAAAATCAGAGCATAGCTAGAGCAGTAAAAAACCTTTGTTTTGATAGTAAGAGAATATGCTCAAATATGTTTATGTTTACAAGATCAAACAAATTATCAATCATTATCACATTTTTACATTTTAGTAATGGTACCATCGCATCACAAGACTGTGAACTACGAATTTCCTTGAAACGTGAGATAGCCACGAAATAAAGGATAATATTATTATGTATTATTATGTGGGTTTGTTGGAGTTTTGTTGTTGTTTTTGGAATGTGCGGAAAATGAGATTAGATTACGAAAAAGATAAAATACATATAAGGGAGTCGGTGACGATGATGAAGCCCGACAATGTATTTTATCGTCCTGTAAAAGAATGAGGATAATATGAAAGTTTAAAGAAGTAAAACGAGCATCCGCCGCCGACCAAAAATAAGGACTATTTCAAAAGAAATTCCACGGGCTTTTGCATGGATGAGCATCTTGAATCCTATACAATTTCTCTCCTATTTTCTTCCCCACCAACTATGCATCTTTTTCGTTGTGTATTTGTATTTGTATTGTATAAATATATAAAACAACGCAAAATGTAACGGTATGATTCAGTCTCCTCTTTTCTCTTCTCTGCCTGGTATTAAAACGTCCGCCGACTAAAAAGTAAGCTTCGGAGAAACAAAGGATATTATGGGCAGAGGTCTTTATAACGTCGGAAAAGTATCGTAGTAATCGTAATAATGGTATAATAATCTACATCTAGCCAGAAAGCTCTTTTCTCTCTCTCTCTCTCTCCTTGAGACAAAAGTGTGAATTAAGGAAAGGAGATCTGCTGAAAGGTGCTTTTACACTACGCTGCTTTTTTCATGGATTTTGTTGTGCATGTTATGTTATGTTGTTAGGTAATATGGATCATAGAATGCTGCTCTCTTCCTAAAAGAACGTTGATAATGATGAGATGAGAAACTAACTGGAGCTACAAAGCTCAACTTAAACGAAAAGATAAAAAGAGCCAAGGCCTGGATGGAACATAGGAAAGGAAGAAAATTATCCGTCTCAGGCTCAGAGTATTATACTTTTTTTGTTCTTTGTAGTAGTATCAGTATCTACATAATACTATAATAATGATGCCTAATATATAATATGTACCTAACCAGTCAAAAAAGGAGAAAAATAAAAGGCAGCAGCAGCAAAGCTCACACAGTTTTGTAAGAAAACACGAAGGCATCACAGAGGCGATATGTTATGCCTTTCGTTTCGTGTTTCTTTTCGGTCTTTTCAGCTATAAAATTGTGAATTGTGTGTGTCGGATCTCAGATGTATCGTTCCTCATGTATATGCATACATCCAAAAAAAACATCCAAAAAACTCTTACACAACACATGCTTCTTCCGTCTCTTTTTTGTTCCTCATGAAAAAGAAAATGTAATATAAAACATTGCGTATAAACTAAAGGTGTACCTACTAAATGTACTTCATCAATTCATCATGTAGTCGTAGCAGAAGAGAAATATAAAGAGTAAGTAATGCGTGTACTTGTTTCTCTCTTCTCAGCTCTCTCTCTCTCTCACACTCGTTTCTGTCTGGAAAAGTAAAAATTTAACGGAGGAATTCAGAATGTTGTTGGTTTTTATTACACCGGAGGAGGAAAGGAAGCTTTTCTAAAGCTGCCTCCTCTGCTCTCTTCTGGAACTCATTCTTCTTCCCTTCTCTCTCTCTCTCTCTCTCTCTTTTCGAGTAGATTTCTTTCTTTCTTGCTGCTTCTATAATAATACAATGTAAAAAAAGCTTTCTCGTTCGTTCTTCAGGAGCAAATGCAATTCCAGCAATAATAGTAAAAGTACTAATAACAGGCGGAATATTTTATATATGTACTACTTTAGCTTGCTTTTTAGCTCTTGTTCTTTAGGAAGAGTGTTGACTGCTGCTTACCGAAAAAGTTTTCTTCTTTTTGATATGATTCTCTAATTCTCATGCATACAACAAGAGGGTTTTAATACGAGAACAGCACGACGACGGCTGCTTTTGCTGTTCAACTCGAACTAAAAAAACTCAACTCTTTCTTTTTTCTGGAGGTATGTTACTTTGCAATAATAATACTACTGCTGCTTCTGTTGCTGGACTTCGGGACAGAAACACAACGAAGAAGGCGGAAGCTGGAAGTGACCGATAGCACCGCACCCGCACTTAACAAATCCCAGCACATCTCATTCTCATCATCATATCATATCAACAAGAGATAATATTTTCAGTCTGATCGGTGTGTCTAGAAAATAGACCCGTTTTTCTCCTTTCTCGGATATTTTATATGTGCGAGTGTCTCTCACACACTACTCCTGCTTTTGCTACTACTCGCATTTTGGTTCTCCTCTAGCTCGTTCTGACTTACTCTCTCTCTTCTCTCACTCCAATCCAATCCAAACTCCTCCACTCCAATCCAAATATCGTAAATGCACATCTTCTTGTGCTTTTAATAACTATTTACATTTTTCTTCATTCCGTGTGCACCACTCTCGTATAGGTATATATGTATTGTGTGTCATGTGGGTATCTGTTTGCTGTCAGTTTTCCTCCCTCCTCTACTAAAACCACCACCACTTTTTTCTTATTTCTCCAAAAAATCAACATAACACCATCATCATCATCAACAACATTCTTGTAGAAGAAGAGGAGAGAGCGAAATGCTGCTGCTGTTATGTTATGATGAAGAAGGAGAGAAATTCTTTTTATCCAAACAGTTTCCTTTTCCTATATATCATCCGTCAACAGCAGCTCTTCCTCTGTAGCTTGTTGATGTATGTAAAAAAAAGTAAATAAAGTAAAACAACCGTATCATCATCATCGTTGTAAACGTAACTTTCATCTGTGTACCTTCTTCTTACTGTAACTTACCGATTTTATTATTATTATTATATTCGTGTTAAGATAGTCCGGCTCTTCTCACAACTCTTTCTAATAGGTTGTTTTTGTATTTTGTGGCGATATATGTGTGAGTGAAAAAAATGTGTTGTGGGATGGGTAAAATTGATTCCTGTCAAAAACCAAATTCCTTTCTCCCCACACCAATAATTAAAAATTTACATCCTGCGGTAGTATTGTTGTGTATGTAACTCGTTCTTCTGGTTACTTGTCTTTCAGTAGCCGTCTCTGGCTTATTACGTGAGTGAGCTAAATTATATTTTATCCACTGTTTTCATTCAAAAGAAGGTATCAAAATAGTTAATAATTTAGACATTTTACAAGAACATTGATCCTGTTCCTTATAATTTTTTATTAATAAATTCTTCATTATTTTGTTTTTTTTTGTGTGGAAGGAAATAATGATTTTTTTGTTTATCCGTTTCCGTTACTGTAACACAGTACACGTGCATTTTTTATTCACTCTATTATTGGCTATTCGTAAAAACACTTTATTGATAAACAAACGGTGATTGATTTATTCCTTCATATGATAGTGAAAAATATTTTGGAACTGCTTTGTCTTTTATGTACCACTGCGATCTATCAATGATTTCTTATTTTCTAATTTCTATCATCTATTCTATTAACGAAAATGCTAAATTTGATATTTTTATTTGCGTTATATTGATTGTAGTAAATTTCGGCCTCATCAAGTTAAACATCTTTACAAGAAGAGATTTTCCGTTTGGGCAGGTCCTGGATTGTATTATTTTTTGTATATGTATAAGGAAAAGGCTTTGTTCTTCCAAAAAACTTTATCAACTTAAATTCATCATAACATAATTGGATCGAAGAAGACTAGTAAAAAAGTTCTGCAATATTTCAATGCAACAATCACTCAAATAGAAGAAGAAGAACCGGAAACGAACTTGTTTTGTTTCTTGACAGACTTGAATTCAATATCAAACGTCAACAAAATGTCAAGATAGTGAAATTAAGATGGATTGGACTGGTTGTGAAGTTCAGAGTTGCGGATTAAAATATATTTATTCGATTGTTGAAAAAATAGTGGAAGGGTTACTTAAAGGAGCAGCAAAGAGATAAATTATTTCTAATTAATTCTTTAAAATAAAAAATACTTTTTTATCATATCGACAAAAATTAGCAAATATAATTATACTTTAATGTTTAATCTGATACCCTTACACTTTATGATAATATTATGTGCAATTTAGTGCACTGTACGATTTGCGACATGCTATTAAAGTTAGCACACCGAATGCGATCTCGAACATAATCAAAATATCTTTATAAATGTAATTGTATTGTCAAATGAGGAGTCACAGAATTTTGCAATTCAATTCAGGAAAAAAATGTTACAGAAATAGAATTTACAATTTTTTGCCATTAGTGCCATACTACATTTTTAATTTTTGATGTAGTTAATATACGTACTTCCGCACAAAGTTGTTTCTTGAAACTGTCAATAAGATCTATATATTACCTTGTTCTTAAATTTAATTTATGAAGTAGCAAGCAATCATCATAGTTTCTTCAGAAAAAGACCACATTAATAAGTCATGGCGGAAGAAGAAATTCTTTTCGATGATGTTTACGCACTGTGCGAGGTCATTGGAAAGTAAGTTAAATATCTTTAAAATGCCTTTTTAATTTATACACAACGAGTGTCACGAAAAGCTCCATGCAGTTTTTCTTGATCAAATTTTAACATTTTTCATTTAAAAAATTATTGAAGGGTTATTTTAAAAGCAAAGTAAAATTTTATTATTTATTTAACGAGGAAAAACTTGTTGTCCAGATCAATAATTTCCCAAATGAGTTTTTCTTGAGAAATTACACTGCTGAGAGAAGTAATTGCAAGGAAGCTCATTTGACATTTGTGCAATACGTATTTGTGAAAGGCCAAAAGTATTATTTTATGTCTGCTACATATTTTATTTCAATTTTTTGTAAGCTATTCCATGAAGTTTTATCGCATTTATAATTTTAGAGTTTTTTAACAAAATGTGAATTTATTTTGCAGTATGGATGGTATGGACATATGTTTTGAAATTGTTTCCCGTGTGAGTGCTGGATATGCTTACAGTGAAGCAGTAGCTAGTCATTACATGAGACAGTGCGTAATTATCATATTTATTCAAAATTTTACATTTATTACAAAAATTCCAAAGCATTGAAATAACTTTGGCTTCTATTTTGAAATATCTATTAAGGATTCTAGACGCTATTCGATACTGCCATGAAAATGATATAATCCATCGAGGTAAGTTTAAAGTGATAATGAAGTGTTTTAAAGCAGCAATTGTTGGATGCAAATTTTCAACCCAAATTTACATTGACATTTTTCTTCACCTTTCCCAATTTCTAAGATCATAATTGAGTTACTGTATTTCCTTTTTAGATATTAAACCTCACTGTGTATTACTGGCAACTAAAGAGAACTCTGCTCCGGTCAAGTTGGGGGGTTTCGGTTTAGCAATTCAGTTAAATTCGGATCCGACAAAACAAAGAATAAAAACCGGTAGGGTTGGCACGCCGACTTTTATGTGTCCTGAGGTTGTGATGCGAGAGTACTATGGGTAATTGATTATTTTACATTAAATATTTTCTAATGAGTAATAAATACCCTAAAATTATTCGACATTTCTAAACCGTGCTTCTGAATTTGTTTGTTGTTTTAGAAAACCCGTTGATATCTGGTCTGCAGGAGCTTTACTTTATTTGCTCATGAGTGGAACTCTTCCCTTTATTGGAACCAAAGAAAGACTTTACAATCAAATATTGCATGTGGAACAGGATCTGAGCAGCCCGTTTTGGGAAAATAATGTAGGCTCAGATGCGAAAGATCTGTTAAGAAAAATGCTGTCGAAGGAACCTGACAAGCGAATAACTATCCAAGAAGTAATGGATCACCCTTGGTTGAAGGTGCATTTTTCAACTATCCAAAATCAAATGGGCTTTTCTAAATTGTATTTTCGACCCCTCAATAAATAATTTTATTTTTATGGATTTACAGGACCGTGATAAATGTCCTCGTACTCATCTGTATGAAACAGTACATAATCTTAAAGCATTCAATGCTCGCCGTAAACTTAAAGGTGCCATTTTAAATGCTGTTTCATCGCCTCATTGGAACTCGGTTTGTGCCGAGCCCTACGATGCAGGTGGAACCGACCAATGCACTACAGATGGTATGCTATGTTAGTTTAACTTTTGCTTACTATACTTTAAATTCGAAAATTTTTTGTGATTGATAAAATAATGCTAAAAACCTGTAAAATTAGTTATGATAAAAACATTATTTGGTCTGAGCAAAATTGTTTTCCATTTTGCAGCTGTGACACTTATCATCGACGCTTTGGAAGATATGCAATCATTGATAATTCCCAGAGATTCTGCTATCCCCGTAGATGTGCTTAGTGATGCCAAACTTTCTAAAATTCTCCGCATTTTCGACCTGATCTCGACGGCTAACCTGTCGTGTGGGAAGATTCCACAACCTGACAGTGTAGATACATGTAGAGACGTAATGGATATAGTATTAGATGCTTTGGAAGCCAGAGATACATCTGATTCTGTGCTGACCCACTTAGAACAGGTGATTTATTTAATTTTCATCACAAGTTTTCTTATGTTCCATCAGTAGTAGTATATAAATTCATTTCTGTCTTTCCATGTCTGGCTCTCCAATCCATGTAGTTGCGGTTCGTGTTGTCACAGCCATTTTTTCAGGTATGCATCCATTTACTTTCATTACTTTTTTGCTTACCTTTCTTCTATCCACCACCACATATTTAGAAGAAGAAAGTATAAATTTTACATTGCTTTCGCGCGAATAAACTCTATAGACGTAAGCTTGACAGATAAGTCCAGGATAGAGAGATCCATTGCATTTTTTTCTTCTGCAACTTAACCCCATTTTAGCCTGGATTTTCTTTTCGCTTCAAGCTCAGCCAAATGGAATGTACTTTAGTTTTTTTAGAAAGAGACACACAAGGCTTAGAAAATAATGAACCTCTACATAAAAAACTGGCGTATGACATCCTAATATAACTCCGCCTGAATGCCACAAGAGGCCATAATAGGACGGTTCACGTTGTGAAAAAACGAAAGATTCAGAAGTAAGAGGAGGCTTGATTCTCCCTCTCTGACTCACGCTATCTAGCTACATTTTTCCATCGGATGAACCATGAAGGTCCTCTGCTTCGTTTGGAGATTGTCCTAAGGTCGCATATCCTGTCGAAACAGCATGAATATGTATTACTTTCATTATGGAAAAGGTACTCCGCGTACTCCTTCTCTCTGCTTTGAGACGATGAGCATTATTGCCATCAGCCACTTGAAAAAACAACTTTCTCCTTCTGGTGCATTACTATATTATTATTGCTATTACTTTCTTTCCATCTAAAGTAGCTGAAATGAAAGTAAAGGAATGGCAACAAAACATTGCGTTTGTTGGGCTAAAGTGAAAGTTGGAGCTTCCAACTTTCTATTTCATTTGCTTATTGTTGTTGAATAATAATGAGTATTACGGGATGATAAAGTAATACAGAAATAGTGGAATTTTGAGAGGGAGAGAGCAGAGAAGCAGCAGCACTACACTAGCAGCAGCAGTCCTCCTTTATTCGAGTTGCTAGTCACATTAATTCTACTCTAGATACGCATGGACTATATATTGCATTGCCATTGCTTGTCTATCGGGGGAAATTGAGAGAAAGAATACTGCAAAAGTGTGTGTGCTCTCGCTTTAATAGCTTTTATGCAGTGCTTTCCCCGTTCCTACTTTAGTGAAATTTGTAATATAATAATAACAAGAACAGCGGGAGCACACTTTGCTGCTACTACTACTATTCGTCCGTGCACGTTTTCGCGTTTCTCTACTACAGAAACTACAGCTACAGACATTACGGACACTTGGCTTAAAGAATGATATGGTTATCGCCAAAAAGTACAGATAAATGATATATTTATAGAAACTTTTTAAGGCTACGTAGGTATGTATATTATGTTTCATGAAGGTAGAGCGAGCAAGATTCAGCTTCTTTTTCCATCACCATCTTCATCCATCCATACCGAACGAGCGAACCTAGCATGTTCCAAGAGAGATTTTCATTCAGGGAATCGGGTGCTGGGTAGAAGTTAGAAGAGAGCCGAACCCGTTTATTTTCATATACACAGCAAAAGAGAGAGAGAGAGAGAGAGAGAAAGAGGAACATGCGTGAAGCGCTTCTTGATGCACCAAACTTTCTCTTTCTCTCTACCTAGCTTTAAAAAGACAGCTACACAGGGATCTTTGGTAGGAGAGAGTTGGTAGTTGAGTTTGAGTCGCGGTGAGCAATTTCTGCAAAAATGTATATCCACGTTGGTGGTGGTGGTGGATGGAAGGTCTTAAAGAATTGTGTATAGCTTGTCGTGCTTGCTTGCCTGCTTGCTCGTGAGTTTTGCTGGTACATTCCTTGAGCTGCCGCTGCTGATACTGGAGAAAATAGATTCATCTCCTCGCATTAGCACTACCACTGCTGCTGCTGCGATTCTAAAGTGTACCTTTACTTAGGTTACGTTTAGAAAAATGAGTGGAGCGTTGCGTTCTAGTCCTATCCTATCCTCCCAATAAAATTGATGTTGCTGGTCTTAACGCAATGGAGAAAGTTGCTCGTTTAAGCATACAATTTTGTTGGATGACTACTGTTTTAAAGAATATATCTTCTTTCTGTATGGTTAAAAGTTAGTATGTGGTTCGATTGGTGTAGTAGTGGTGGTGGTAGCCCTTCTAGCCATCTCTAGTCCTCCTGCTTTGTCAGTCCATCCAGATCTTTGGTGCTGTGTACTTCTTGTTCTGTCTGGCTATTCAGGCAATGCACACACATCCACTCCACTGCTGCTACTAGTTCACTAGAAAACTTAAGTGTTTTAGCACACTACTCTCTGCTGGATTTGCACTACCATTCTTCAAGTTCTTCTTTTCTCATCGCTTTTTTCGTGATTTTTGCTGGTGAAAGTAGTAGTGTTGGATTTTCGTCTTCAACAACCAAAAAAATACTAATCACGGAAAAACGAAATCGTCATCATCGGCAGCAGCATGGCATCTAATCTGCACCGTCTTCTTCTCCTCTTCATTTTCTGCTCTTCTTTTGCTCAAAGCAGTAATCAGAATCCACCACCATCATCACTTTTGTCAACGTAAAAAAACTCTTTTGAAGCCATTTTTTGTTCGATTATATATTATGCAAAGCACAGCCGATTGAATCCAAGGGTATGTATTGTATAGTTTCTTCCAAAAAGCAACTTTAGGAACTGCCGCTGTTGCTGTCTTTTAAAAGAAAAAAGAGAGAAAGCATTCATTCTGTCGCGTGTTTTTCAGCAATATGCTCAATTGATGTTTAACAGTTGTAGTAAAGTAACATTGCTACTTCTAAATGACCGTCGATTTTTCTCTTGTCAGTGTCTCTTCCACATGGCTTTCTTCCCCAAATACTCTTTATTCTTGCACTGATTGAGTTAATAAATAATTATTTGCCATTTGTAACTGTTACTATACTTTTTCTACTTTGTCTTACACTACTACTACTACTACAATACTGCACAACAAATATACATACCAAAATCGCAGCTGTAATCGGTATCGGTTTCTGAAAAAGTTTTTGCATGCAAGTTTAATCTGAGTAATTACTACGAATTATCAACAAATTGTCATTCTGTCACTGTAGTTAATATTGGAATTTGTTTTCATTGGATTGCTCCATTAATTGTGCTCTGTGTAAAAGAAATGTTAGATCGTATTATGTTTCTTAAAGTGAGGCAGTGTTTATGATTTCAGAAAAAAGCGTACGGAAATATCTGTATTTCGTAGGAATCCGAGCCGCTGAAATTTGGTGTAGATAAATAACAATAACATTGCATGATTGAAGAAAATTTTGGCAGAGTAAATCTGTAATCCGAATTTATCAATGAAAATAATTAGTAACAAGAAGTAAAATCGATACGTTTAGTCAAACAAATGAAAAACTAGGAACTTGTTGGAAAGTTAAAATAAGTAATCTGCTATGCTCTAATAAACTTTTTTCTCTTCATTCGTTCTCTCTTGGTGCCAATATGGATATAAACGTTACTGTTACTCGGCTTTCTTTATCATTCAATAAAACATATAGGAATGAATCAGCAGACGTCTTAATCAAAAGCTAAAACAAAAACTTTCTTTCAATAAATCGCGCGGGTAGTTACTTACAACAGTTTACAAGTCTAGTGAAGTGATATAATAAAATAAAAAGCAATCTTCTTTCGGAGGAGGAATATATTCCTGTAATATGGATTACACTGCTCCATATTACCATCCGGAATATTTGGATTATGTCCCTCCACCTTGTCCGATCCACAACCCCAGTGGGATACCAATTCCGAATGGGTACATTCCCCATCAACATGGACCTCATGTTCATCACCATCATCATCATCAGCACCAGGCACATAGTTTTTATATATATAAGCTTTTTTTACCTCTGCGTAATTACAGATATACCACGCTTCTTATTTTTAAAAAAATCGCTACAAAGCTTCAGCATTGTTTCATGCTTTTACGCTATAGCTTAAACTTAAAAAAATTAGGTACAAACTTTACTTTTTAGCTGTTACAGACCCGTATGCATTTTTCTTCTGAAATGTTGAGATAGAGGCTAAACCCGCGTGGGAAAAGTTTTTCATTGTACAACGCCAAGTAGGTATGCCCTACTGGCTTCCTGTGTCATAATTAAAGCAGCCCTTTTGTTCAAACAATATGGGACACTATTATTGTACGAAAAAAGGAGAGAAAGGAATAGTAAAATTTTCATGCAACAAACATTGAAAACTGTATAAAATATCGCCTGACTAACCTCAGCATCACTTCATGATAATAAATATGTTGTGTAGAGAACGAACTGGGTTTATTTATTTTACCTTTTTTTTAAAAACAAAAGGAATCGATTGCATTGAAGAGGAAAGTGAGGGAAAAATACGAATAATAAATTATATTGCGGGTGTTTGTGCTGTCTCTCTCCCCCTCTCGCTTTTGATTTCTTCTTGTGCCGTTGTCGTTTTTATAATCTTTTGAATTGCATGAGTCGACGAGACGTGGTGGTGGTGTTGTTGAAGAAGCGAAAAAACTGGTGTGGTTTGGTTTGGTCTTTGTTGTTAACGTTGCTTTTGCTGCTTTTATATACATTTTTATCTGGTGAAAGGAAGAGAGAGAGAGAAAGAGTGAAAACAAAATGTACAAGCATGGGTTTCCAGGAGCAAGACTCAGAAAGTCGCAGAAAATGTATGAAAAATGTAATATGAAATGTTTGTACATATATCTTTCTCTCAGGCTGCTGCTGCTGTTACATTTTGTGAGCTCTTGTGATGTAAAAGTTGTAGTTGACTTCCTGTTTTTTTAAAATGAGGAAAACTTTTCAAATATCAGGGACACACAGAGAGCAGGGCACACCACCACCACCGTGTTGTGTGAGGGTACTACTACGTAAGTGTAGATGAGTGTTTTTTCGCTAAAAACGGAAAATAAATTTGGAGTGTAAATCATACTTTCTTCTTGTCTTTTCTTCCCTCAAAAGAATGTAAAGCCTGCCTGGTGTGACTAGAAAAGGCGAAGAAAATGCTTAGACTTTTTGTAACAGAAACAAGTTCTGTTATTCATATGGGTTAAGCAAATAGGAGGAGGATACAAACGAGTAGAGGTTAATGTAGATTTTTTTCTTGAATGGCAATGGTGGTGGTGATGTTGCATATGTAGAGATTTCTTTTCTGAAATCCTTTTTATTTTTGGTGTTCAAAATGATATTACTGGTTGCGCGGTTATGTACGTACGTACGGCAGCAGCAGAAGCAGCAGCGTCGGCTGGATTGTTTGTGTTCCTTTCTTCGGGTTGTTTGTGTCAATGTGTGGGTGAGTGTGGTGGTGTGTGTGTTGCGCAATGCGAAAACTTGCTTTACTTTTGTTTCCTTTTTCTTCTCCTTCTTCTATGTCTTGTCTGTTCCGCTTAATATTTTTCATTCTCCTCTTCCTTTTTATTTCTTTCTTCTTGAGCTCGAGACAAGACAATATCATTACTCTATGCCAAAAAGGAAAAATTTTTGAAATAAAAGTTGGTTTCGTCTCCGTCTAATGATGTCACATATTTATCCTATTCTCTTGGTAGACAACTTTCTTTCTTTTTTAGTACATCTTCTTTTTTTAAAAAAGAGATCTTGACATTTGAGTTTCATTTTCTATGTTTTGTGATTGTTTATGAAGAGATAGGCCTATTGTGTTTTACTAAATGTCTTTCTGTTATGATTCTGAGAGTTTTTTTTGGTATTAGAAGTTAAGTAGATCTTTGGGGTGTAATGGTTTATTACAGACCATGACATTTATAACGAGTTGACACTTACAGAGCGGTACTTTAGATGATTTGTGGGTTATTACTCTTGCGGGAAAACGCACATTTACTTCCCTTACTGTTACAGCTTTTCCTATAGTAAGTAAATATGCAGCTGACAAAATGAAAAAACTCTGAAAAACT
>JAHZNJ010002650.1:0-14623 GCA_027744475.1 Lepidocyrtus cf. sotoi NNG-2020
CCCCCCCCCCCCCCCGTGAAAATGATCATTATTACAGAAAACGAGACAATTTAATATCCTTGATCTGCTGTCTCTTGCTGAGAGCCAAGAACACATCATCACACGCACAAGTGTTTGTAAGGTCGGTGGTGGTGGAGATAAAACTGAAATGGAGAAGCAACGGAGAAGAAAATGGAAGGAATGTAAATAGGATTAATGCACATTTCATTTCATGCCATGTCATTGTAATATCGGTCCCCAATCCCCATCCTCATCATCTTCATTCTCAACCTAAAAACTTTTGTCTCTCAGATCGCCACCATGAAGTTTGGTTTGTGTTGAATTAATTCAACAAAGTCATTGCTCTGTACTCCATTCAATCAGTCTCACTCACCGAAGTGCTTTCATTTTACAGTAACTTTACAAACAGATGAGAACACGCCAGAAACTTCCTTTTTACGTTATAATCTCATCCTCATTTGAGTTTTTAACTCTTTTTGACCAGAACAAGAACAGAACAACGCAGAAACAATATTAAGTGAGATTTTAAAAGTAATTTAATCGCTCTCCATTCAATTCCCTTTACACAAAAGAACTAGAATTTTTTTTATTATTTTGAATGTTTACACCTCCGAGATACGAGATGCCGCCTGTTGAACTACAAAATATAACCGTGAATGGAGACCTCGATTCTGCTAATGCAGTGGAAAAAGCAATAAATTGTTTTTAAGCATTTGAAACTTTTCCTCCACGTAAGTAATAATTTTTGCTGTCCCTATAATGTGATGTAAAGAGAAAGTACTAGACCATCAAAAGTAGCACCAGAGTAGTAATATTTGTCTTGCTGAAGAAGTCTCAAATTCTCAATCCATAAAACACCAGCCGCATTTTTCACTATAAATGAATAAAGAAGAAAATATACTAAAAATAATAAGAATTCTCTAATTTTTGAACTGCAATGCAATTCTATACACATTTTTGCTCTTTTGCTCTAGAGTTTCACTTCTCTGTCTGTGGTGGCTCCGTAGTGTTCCATTAGTACAGTACCCTCCAGAGACCAATTTTGTAAAACCCTCCCAATTCTTCTTATTCACTGTTTTACACTCTCGAACCATTTTTCTTGGATGAAGTGCCACAGAAGTTGCAGGAAGTCAATCTTATTCAAGTGTGAATTGGAATGAAAAGTCATTTTTATGAATATTACATAACCTCCAAATCCACTTCCTGTTTTATCTTTTCTCTTTTCTCAAATTATTTTTTATAACTATTAATAACATCAAAAATGCTGAAGCAGACTGAACTTGGAGTGAACTAAAAAGTGAAATTCATTTTGTTTCAGTTTTTGACGCATGAAAGCTTTCTCACTTCTCTTTTCTCACATTATTAATAATTATTTTTAAATAATAGTGTTTTTATATCATGTCTTGAGTCAAAGTTCACGCAGAATAATGTCTATAAAATCTTTAATGTACTTTACTTTTACCTAAAATCTACTGTCCAGTTTTTTTAGCAAGTTTGAAAAAGTCTACTTGACTACAATATTTCATCACTGTCAGCTTTTTCTCACATTCCAACAAGTTTTCTCTCGGCGTTTTTTAAATTAAACCGTTTTCTGTTGCTTTTAAGCATGAGCTGAACAAAACTGTAATTTTTCTGTACTGTCTTTAATCTACTTATAAAAACTTGCACGCTTAAACAATCTCTCGTCTTAATTACTTTTTCAGAGACTCCTTCCTGAAAATACTCTGTCTGTATATTTGAGCTACACGTTATCAGAACACGTCAACCAGGTACCTAACAATTCGATCGCTTTAACTTTCATAAATAAATTATTATCCGCGTCGAGTATCGAAATGAAGTACAGTACAAGTGAACGTGCTTTCTCTAGATATTTATAGGAGAAGATGAAATAGCATCGCATACTAGTCAGACGACTTAAACAACTTACACTCGATATGACTATCATCTTGGGAGCTTTCTGCTTTGAAAGTCTACAGAAAATAGAAGTCTACTCAAATAAAAAAATTATTACTTCCGAGCTGCTATTACTGTTCAGCTTTTCTCAGCTCAGGGGTAGCTCACAGACGCAACAGGAACATCATAAAAACAATCAACAGAAAAAGCAACAAAGCGAGTATTTTTTTCTCCAGGTTCTTCACTTGTTGCAAGTTTTAGATGAACGAGAAAATGAAAAGCTCTTTCTTTTTTAAGCCTTGTATTGTGTCGCGCCTGCATCGTCATTGGCACAATTTATGATTGATAAGGGAGCAGAAAAACAGAACAGAACAAATTGAAACCCTTTTCATGTTTCAATTCAACTAAAACACTACAGAAAAAGAAAGGAGGAAATCAAACAGATACGTTTTTCTTCTATCTTCTTAATAATTACAAAAAATGTGTAGGAAGAAAAAAGGGAATTGAAAGCTTTTGTATTCTATCTATATGTATTTTTCTTTCTTATAGGACTATCTCAAAAGAGTAGAAAGCTGAGACTAAATAAAAGTGCTAAACGAAAATAATCTTTGAAACGGGATATTATCTTATCTTTTTTTCTTATTGAAGAGAAATGGACACACGAGCCGAGTCAATTACTATTGACTTGGTCTATAAATTGCAGGAAGGATAAATGATCAAACAACGACAGAATTTCTCTTTCTTGCATTCCTTTTGATGAAAAGCTGGAATGAAATGAAATATTGTACGTGCACTAGCTAAAAATGTAATTGAAACCGTAGTAAGCAAAGTTAGCCTATTTTTTTCTTTTAAGGAAAATAAAAGTAAAAGAAAAAGAAAAAGAAAACATAAATTCTTGCCGAATTTTCTTATCTTTTCCGTATTTATCTTTCTTACGTAAGTTTAATTTACGTTTATCCTTTTACATTTTTTATTGTTTCTTTTTCACTCCAATTAATAATCTCTTCGTGTATTTTTAATTTTTAATAAGGAGATTGGTTAAAATCATGTAGACAGACACAAAAAATTTAAAGGGAAAACGTAAGCACGAATCAGATGAAGGAATGAAGCATAAAAAATAATCCATTTTGTGTGTTGTACAAATAAAGTAGGAATGAATTGAGCTGAAGTTAAAACTGAACTGAATTTGGCAAAGAATAAAATTGAGTTTTGAATTAAAAATCATTGCATAACATATTTGCAACTTTTGCAGCATAATAAACAGTATTGTAGTTTACTTATGATTATTTAAATACAAAAGTTGTATTAACCGAATAATTTTTCCTTCGAAAATGCTAACTAGAAAACGGTAAGAGGAGTGACTAGACAGATAATTGAGGTAAGGAGGGTTGATTTAAGCTTTATATAATAACCATATGTATTTTTCTACACTTTGTGCAATATATCTATGCTGCGTAAAACAAAAACATATTAGAAAAAAATATTTTAAGCATGTTAACAATTCAGTCCTTCCAAACTTCGAAACATTTCTGCAAATTTCCTTAGACAGTGAAAAAGCGATTGTAACTAAAATATAAAAATCAGAATGATTAGTTATGAAGTAGATCAAGAAATGTTTGGTGTTTTTTCAATGTGCTTCACAATTCAACAGATTCAAGAGTTTCAACTCAACTCCGGAACAGTAGCCGATAATCAATTATATGATTGTTGGGTTCATTGTCAATGTCAATGTCCAGCAACAGCTGGTAAATGTAGAGTGCAGTAGATGCTACCATATTGGTGTTGTTTTTGTTATCAAATCCTCTTATTAAAGTATTCACCGTTACAATCTACTTGACTATCTTTCTTGTCCAAATATCCATTATTGCACTGCATTTCAGTTCCCAATAAGACAAGAAAATAGTAATTTCAAAGTCGTACTGATTAAATGCTTAGTGGCTTGAAAAAGTTTATTTTACAACGACGATGATCGCGATGTGGTAATACGATAGGTGGAGGACATTGATGTAAAAAAAATTGCACGCATACCACACCATACGCTGCATTTCTTACTAGCAGCTTTTAGGAAAAAATAAAGTTACTTCCTTCCGTTTCGAATGTGCTTATCGAAGGTCAACAAACGTTGAAGAGGGAAACATTGCATCTGTTACTAAACCGACTTGGAAAACTTTTTTCTGTCCGTACGCAACAAAGTAACTTTGCTTTCAGTAAAAGCTGCAGCAGCAGCAACATTTTGTTTTTATTTTCATGCACTTTTTGTATGCCAACGATGATCTCTATATAAATAAAGTAGTCGTTATCGTATCCATTTCCGCTTAAAGTAATCCACTCCTCTTTCTCTTGAAACAGAGAGAAAGATCTTTATACAAATGCTCGCTTGCTGGTTCGGCCTGTCAACAAAAAGTTTAACAAAAAACAAATCGTTGCATGTTATGTCTTTTCGATCTCTTCTCAATATTTTCACTTTTTCTCTTCTTCTTTTTCATCAGCTGCTGACATCACCCAATACTGCTTTATTTCCAGCAGTGGATTACTTTTTCTACACGATTATTTTTATTGAACTTGATCTTCAAATGGAATGCATTCACGTAAAACATCCAACAACGATTTCCTCCAGTCAACTCACTTTACAATTCTTTCCGGGTAGTAGTTGCGGAGCAACTGACCAGATGCTTTCAATGATTTTGCTGTTTATGCTCTTGGATATTATCAGTGTAGTTTCTGTCATCTGGCTTGACTTACATGTTACCAAAAACTAGATGTCGGTTCTTACGAATAGCTCATGCAGCCCATGCAGGAATAAAAAATGATGAGAAAAAATCAATAGTCAAAGAGAAAATTCATAGTAATTCCTTTTGAAATGCTGATGGCTTGTCTATTTTAAAAGAAGAAAATATCATTCAATGGTCTCCACCACAAATTGTTTGTACAAAACTGAAACAAAAGTGCTGAGAAAAATAGGAATTTTGCGATATTGCTTTAAAATTGAAATATTATGTGGATTTAGCACCAACCAACTTTACTTTAAGAACTGCAAGTCCGACTTCAAAGGAAAATAAAGTAAACCAGTAGTGTTTTTGTCTTACTAAAAACGCAGAAGGAGCCATCAAACTAAACAACGATATAATTTGTACCAGGATGAGTGTTCATAAATAAAATTTTCATAGAAGTGGCTCAGAAAAATAACATTCATCTTATATCAATTTGCATTAAATATTTCAATAAAAATTTTAACGGAACAGAATAAGTCTAATTTCACTCCTTTCAAGACTTATTAAAGAAATCATATAAGCCAGTCTAATGCCAGTGCAAAATTACAATAGAAATAACACAAAAATATTTATTCTCACTCTTTCTTTCCTTCGTAGTAATAAACATCTCCTGTCCTTTCAAGAAAAAAATACTCCCTAATTTACTTAAGTATGCTCCTATTTATGTTATGACATAAAAACTAGAAAAGTAAAGAAAATGCAACATCCATGTTTCATTTTATTTTCTTTGCTGTTAATATATTTTTTTATTTCTTTATTGTACGTGAAAATAGATATCACAATATGATATTAGGCAGTTGTCTGCAACTAAACTATAAACTGAAATCTTAAGGTATTCTTTATATGTTTGGCTCTTTTTACTTTCTCTTTCAATATCATTACATTTTCTTTAATGTTAAACTATTTAAATTGCAAATTATTCACTGGTTATGGTTAATTTGATTTTAGGTTAAGAAGAATTTAAAGTGGAGCAAAATAGTGGAGATTAGACGCTAAGATAATGCTAACGTTTCGTTTGATAAGATAAAGGAAGGTGTTGGTGGGAAGGTAAACCTGAAAGAATGTGTCAATTCTGAAAATAACGTGAATTCGATTTTTATCACAATCATATTTTATTTCACCTGTGATGTAATGAAAGCAATGACACTCACTGAGCCCAGCAAACCAAGCCTAACATCATCAAGTTAAGCATGGCTTGACCAGAACCGCACCGCCATCACTGTATTTGTGCATTCCAACCACCACAAGAAACAACCAGAACCAAACTAACAAGGACCAACAACGCGGTAAAGTCTACATCAAACAAAACCGGCAGTCCAGTTCACTCACTCCACTTCACTTTCTCTCTATCCATCCATTTCCTGGTGTTTAGTAGACATAAAGGTAGAATGGTAAAACAAACCTTCTGTTTGTTTTGTTTATCCTTCCTTCTATAAAATGTGTTGAATTGAATGGATTTTAACCCTTTTTCCAATCGATTCTACATTTTCTCTCACAATAAAATGCTGCGTAGTTTTTTTTCATTTTTTGAATACAATTGAATCCGGTTTTAGTTTTACATAAATATTGTTTTTCACATTTATATAGAACGGTACATATAAAGGTAGCCTTCCTCAGTAACGTTACGTAACCGTAACGTTAGTCTACTCGTTTAAATTTATTCAGGTCTGTCTTTTGGACAAAGGTCAAACGAAACATCCACATTGAAAGTTTTCTTTTGCAGAACAAGACGATGTACCTATAACGAGATCCTGCGTTCTTAAACCAATGCAAATAAAACGTATGAAGATACATATATGCACACAGCACAAAACAAAAGTTTTTATTCCCTTCTTCTTTAAGTTGTTGTAAGCTCTCCTCCCTCCCGTTTTACGTTTCCATCTACTGAGAATTGTTTTAGGGCAACTGATTTCAAACTTCTTCCAACAAACTCTTAACAAAGAAAAAGTACAGCTGGAAAACGACAAGAATTTTAAACTAACTTTGTAGGAGGATGAAAACAGAAGTGGCAAAAAAGTAGCAAACTTACAAGCCACAACAAATATGAAAATAGTCAAAGTAAAACTAACAGTGAAGGTGAATAACACTTCTATGTCTCTTTTACGTCTTACTGAATACTTATGTCCACTGTAAAAACAAAAACATGAATTTTTCCTTTAAGAATAAGATGAATCCTGAAAAATAAAAATTTAAGAACAAACCAAACAGCAAAACTACATCTAAGTACGTAATCAATAAATCTTATTCGAATTGTCACCTAAAACGAAAACAAAGACGCGAAAAAATTTTCAAAGAAGAACAGTACATGGCCAACATTTATCATAATCTTGATAACAAACAAAACGACAGTCCTCCAATGGCTCCAATCCTTTTTTTTATCTTTCTAGTCAAAACTTTCTACACTTTTATTCTAATATTGTCTAAATGTTGTTTTTGTTATTGAAGAAGTTACTTTTCCTTGTCCCATTTCTGTCTTTTTAGGTTATTTATGTTTTCAAACCGAAAATATATAGTTGCATTCAAATGCTCGAGTCAAACTGCTTGTATCCCATAAGTTAACTTGTTCTAGATTGGAATCTTCTTCTTGAGAGATCAGATAACAACCAAATATTTGGGGCATAGCTGCTGGATTGCATTTTGTTGATTTATTGCAACATTAAACTTCCTGCCTTCCAGTTTTACATTCAGATTTTATCATTCTTCTACTTTTGCTTTCCTCAATACTTCTAATAGCCCAACCACCCTTAACCCAGTACCAAGCTCCATCAATATTTCATCGACAAGGAAGAAAGGGAAAAGAGGAAAAGTTGAAATGTAAAAGAAGTAACATTTAGGTTTTGTTACGGCAAGATAATAAAATGAAGAGAAAAACGAATAAAAAAACAATAAATTAAATTAAAAATTTCCCGTTAATAAAACCAATGTTTTAAACTGGAGCCGAATGGACAATCAAATTTCAGACAAAAGGAGCGATCGGGTTGGGTTGCTGAGGTCGGTCTTCTTTTAATTACATAATTCCACTCCACTTTGATTTTTAGAAAGATTTCTTGACGTTCTCATTTCATAGATCCATCCAGGTGATTAATTCATTAAACTCATTGTAAGGCTAAGCATTAGAGACGACACGTAAAGATAAAAACTTTTACGGTCAGGCAGCATCTTTTTTAAAAGCTACTAGAGTAAACGAAGCTTGCAAAGTTGAAGTTTGTTAGTGATTGAATTGCTGACCCAGCTTTAATTTAGTTTTTAAGAGCATTATTAATAACTTAATAACACAATTTTTGATTTATATTTTGTTGCTGGTACCGCTTCATGTGTTAAGAAATAAGCATAAATTAAATTATTAAAGCTTTTTTAAAGATCGTATTTTAGAATGTAAAAGGAGAAATAGAAACTCTGCAATGGTGATGGGAATTTTGTCTTTCTGCAGTATCGAGCAGAAACAAGCAGCACAGATACCAGAAAGAGAGAAACATGAAAGTAGGTAGTTTACAGAAATATTTTCCGGAGCCATTTTTCATGATTGACTGAAGGAGGTCATGCTGAAGAAAGTAAAGAGGAATACCAGTGGCTATTTTACACTAACATTTTTTCTATCTAGTTTTTAGTTTTATTTTTTCAGGCACTTCAGAATAAATCTTCATCAATATTACATTAAATGTCAATACGAGGTGCTTTCCATCGCCACAAAAGCCAATGGAAATGTAGGAAAAAGAAAATAATTTATTTCTTTTATGCTGTTGTCCTTTTCTAAAAAGGAGATATATTTTATTTATGTTTGAGTTATTTTTACTTAGGTAGAGGTAGTCTGGAAGAAGGAACAGAAGAGAATGAAATACCGCTTTTTCTTGTCGGTGGTGTTAGTCCACTTGTATTCTTGTCTTGTTCTTCCGCTAAAAGTTAGCCGAGTTCGAGTTCATAAGAGCCAAAAGCTCCAAAGTGTAAGAAAAACAAAGTAGAAGTTTTTCTTCTTCGTCTGCTTTTCAAACCTTCTTTAAAAAATAAATTTACGCAGCTACTCTTATTTTCAGTTTTTACTTCCGTTTAGCTATTGCGGCCTCTGGTCGGTTCCGCTTTAAGAAATGTGTGGTATTTTAACCAGTTAAGACGAAAAATAAATCTGGTGTTATCTTCAGAAAACGACGAGAATTTAAGCTAAATCCTGTAGGTTCTAGTTTGGTAGGATGGTTTCAGTAACGTTTACATTTAAACTTGTAGTGACTAGTGGCTACCTGCAGTTTCGACTATTCATTTTTATTCCAATTTTGTTTCGATAATGAGCGCTTCAAGCCATAAACTAAAAAAGTAAGAGAGAGAACAAGTAAGGAAGAAAATTAAAACTGGTGTTATCTTCAGAAAACGACGAGAATTTAAGCTAAATCCTGTAGGTTCTAGTTTGGTAGGATGGTTTCAGTAACGTTTACATTTGAACTTGTAATGGCTAGAGGCTGCCTGCAGTTTCGACTACTCATTTTTATTCCAATTTTGTTTCGATAATGAGCGCTTCAAGCCATATACTAGCATTGTCTAAAAAGTAAGGGAGAAAGGAGAGTGAAGGTTTCCCTTTCTTTTTTGAGTTAGTAGCCAATTCAAACACTTAAATATGTGCTCTATGAGCAACTAAAACAAGTTTTTGAAGAGAGAAAGAGGCAAACGTGGAATTCTTCTTGAATGATGACAAACTCAAATTTCTCAACTTTCCGCACCGCCGATATTTTATAAGTTGTTATTATGAGAAATGTTAAGAAATCAGATCAACATACCTCCCGGTTGCTGCATCAGCACTATACGGATAATTAGCAACAAATCATTCGCTTTTGATATCGTTACTTTTGTGAAAGATTAACCTTTATTAGTTTCTTTTAGGAAGGAAAAAGATTTAATTTGACGAATACATTTTGCTTGATGGTATGAATTTTGTCATTATTGCTTTTTGTAACTCCTTATCTATAACTGTACCGATGTTGTAATTTATAATGCAACAATTCATTGGCGACTTATTATTACTGATATTTTGGTCAGACTGCCCTGACCAGTTTAATACTTGGTTTTATCTTTAAAGAAAAGGGATTAGGAAGAAACGGGGTGGAGAAGGGATTATAATTTGAATGTTTAAAGGCAAAATTTTATCTGACATTTATTCGCACAGGAATATGATGAAAATACCTAAGCTTTCTGCAATTTTTCGGTGTCTTTTTGACTTCTTTCTCCTTCGCTGTCCTTAATTCAATTAAATTAAGAAAATCTCTGCTGTGTGTGTGTTATTTTAAATTATCTAAATACTAAACAAAGAATGATTTCAAGAGGAAGAAAATAAAATCATCATTCTTCCAAGATTTTCTTCCTTTTAATAAAACTTCTTCCTTGAATGTGTGACGGTAGTACCTGAGAGTACACAACACAAAATGTACCAAACGGAATGTTTCATTGTTGTTATTGGTATTGCTTAGTTTAGGTTTTTTTCGTAATAAATTAAAAATTGTCTTCTTTTCCCCTTTCTCATTCTTTGTTCTCATCTACTCCTGTAGTCGAGAAGCTACGTTAATGCCAAGTTATACCAAACCAAGTCAATGCAAAAGAGTAATAGAGCTTTTCGCCTTTCTTCTTTCATTAAAGGAATAAAGATGGACCACCTCCCGACCAAATGATATAATTATACTTCTCATTATCATCATCGTAATCATCATTGTATGTAATCAAAGAGGAAAAGGAAAGCTTTAATAAGAAGACCTTTTGTTACTTCAGCTTACTTACTTACACAGGAATTTAGTGGATTTGGGTCAGTTTGGAATTTTGAAATGAAAGAAAAGCCGAAGAAGAATGGAAAGCCTGAATTTCTCGGGCTCCGTTCCGCTCCCCGGCTTAATTATTGCGAAGAAGGAAGGTGCTTATTTTTTTGACATTTATCCTGCATTGTTTTGTATTTCTATAAAACTTTGATATGAAGAATAATTGAATATAGCTCTAGGTTTAAGGCATCTTGCCTTTCACTAATTCGATTTTATTGTTATTAATATTAAACAATTAAAAGGTGAAGAGATAATGTCACAGACACAACTCATATTAACTTTTATTATCCGAGATTTTAATTTACTCTGTTCTTTCTTCTCCTTTCATTTCATTAACCTCGTATTACGTAATATCGTAAAATTAATAAAATAAAATTATTAATAATAATTCTGAATTTTAATATTCTGATATTTCACATGCAAATTATGAAATCTTTTCATTGTTACATCCAATTAAAATGCTTAAAATACTTTCGCAATACTACTTAAAGCCTTTATACGAAAACTTGCAACAAAAGTTAAGATTTTACACCAAGACTTCTTAAGCAGCAGCAGTTCAAATGCTATGTGATGAGGAAATGACATTATCTCTTTAGCAAGACAAGATTCTTCTTTTTTTGTTGGAACAGGAGAAGTCAAACTGTGAATGTCAAGTCAATGTATGAGATGAGGTTGCCGCGTTTTCTTCTTCTTCCTCTACATGACATTTAAACAATTGGCATTGTACAAAGGAGAAAGAACGCGAAGAAGGCGGTCATGATGATGCGGAAGATGTGGCGTTGTTAGCAGTGGTAGAGATAGTATAATTCTTAAATGTCATTTTAATTTCAGTAATTTTAGTTCTATTCGTACATATTACCGAACTTTGTCACAATAACACTAGTGATGTAAAGGGATCTACATTTCCCAATTCTATAATGTTATTTTTTTTATTTAAAGTCGCATAACCAAATACTTTGAAGAAATCGCTCCAAAAAATCATCTTAAAATGCTAGACATAATGAAAAGAATTAGGCCCGGTCTAGCCTAATCTGCTAAATCTACTATGCTCCTGAGTCTCTGCTAATAGTCTAATCGCTTGGATATGATGCGGGGTGACTTGATGAATGACCAAGGAAACCAGGACTAAGACTAAGACTTGTGTTTATTATGCTGTCGTTGTGACGAATGAACTGAACTCCTTAAAGCAGAACATCCATTTATTATAATCAATTCTTGCATTTACGTGTAATACAACCCAACGATATTTTATTTCATTATTGCTCTTTTCTTGGATACTTTATAATATAATATTAACATAATTCTACCTATTCGAATATCCTTCCCTTACAATAGCGGCAGCACTTTTCTTCAGGCGTCAGGGTAAAAAGGCTGGCCGAGTTTTCTACGAGATCATGAATAGATACTCTACCCCTTTGGTTTATGAACTTTGCAAACTTTACTAATTCTTCTTCGCAAATATAAATGAATTTGCCACGGTCATCCATTACACCTACCTGGAATGTCACAAAAAATTAATAAAAAAAATTAGCACAATAATTTATTTTCACCAAAAGCACAATCTATTTTTCAAAAAAATAAATTATCAATTAAACTGATTCTCATACCCGTTAATCTTCCTCCACTAACTAAAGTTGTCAGTCTGTCAATAGCGTCAGGAACTTTTAATCCGAATTGAGTTGCTAATTCTTCAAACAAAATGACCTTCTTGGCCTACAAAGCACAATTATAATTAAATTAAACTGGAAAATGGTATTATGCAAATCATAACAATAATTCGAACGAGTTTTGAAGGAAAGTTGATGTCAAACTACCTTAATATGCTCAATAAATTTTTCTATTAGATTCCCTTCCTCTTCATCCTCGATTACTTCACAGCCTTCTCCTTCCACCGTAAACATCTCTTTCATTTTTAAATATTCTTCTTGATCCCGACGTGCCTTTTCCTCACGGAGTCTCTTTTCCTCCTCTTCCTTCCGTTTCTCATCTTCCGCCTTTTGCTTTTCTCGCCTGCAAATTGAAAAAAAAAAAACAAAGAAATCGATTCATTTTCCATTAATTCGATAAAAAATATTAACACAAAATTAAACAAAATAAAAGTTAAGAAAGAATAATTTGAATAATTCTTTTATCTTACAATTCTCTTTCTTTTATTTCTGCAGCTAGCTTAGCTTTTCTCTCTTCCCTTATACGTTCTAACCTGAAATTAGTGCCATTTAACTTCTCATCTAACTTAACATCAGAATAATATTGACCTCTTTGTGGTCCTGCTTCACCTTCACCACCACCGGCAGCCTGCTCCTCCCTCTCGACCTCAGAATCGGAGTCATCTGTTAAAGACGAGAAGACGCAATAATAATTATGTAAATGAAACACGATTCTAAAACTAATTAAGTTTACTTTTAACAGATGAAACCTACCAACACGACGCAAGTGACGGCCCCGCGCTCCCATTATCTGACGACGATTTGCCGCACCAACTCTCTGCTGCCTTCCACCTTGTTGTTCTTCTGCTGGATCCTTTGCGCCACCAAACGTTTCTGCGAACCAAAATATTATAACACTAATTGCAAATAAAACCACTCCCATTACAAAATACTGGAGGAACTCCTCCGTTCCCACTTCCAACTCATCTGCAGCTTCTTTTCCAGATTGGCCCATTTTTAATCGTATAATTAAATGGTCAATTTGATTATATAATAGGCAAACTGAATTAAGAATTATCGTTAATTTGTGAACACTGACGCTGATTTTTAAATTTTAAATACAATTTGCATTTAAGATCCGATTAGATTTAGGCAAAATAATTTTAATTTAATTACTACTTGCAAAGAGAAATACATATAGTTTTGCATGACAACATTAACAATTTTAGCAGCACAAAATAAAAATTTTGCAATTTACTTAAAAAACTCATGGAAAAGTGAGGAAATCATAGAGAATCATAAAATACATTCAAATGTGTGAAAAGATAGGGTAACTAGCCCTATACCAGCAATACCGGCACAACCTAATACCATTTTCTTACCCCATTTAACTTCGAAGGGGAAGCTCCATTGTCTTTTCTTCCTTTTGTTTTCCTCAAATGAAGTCTGAATGAAGTTTTCTTTCTTTTATGGGTTTCTAAGAAGAGAATACTACCCAAGCATTAAACAAAAAGGAAAATGACAATGACGATAGTCGTGAATGGATGAAGAGGAGTGAGGATGACATTTATTAGCAATAATGAATGCTACCCATTAACATCGTCATCTTTCCCACCACCGCCACTGCTCTTTACTGTCATTGCAATAAAAGTTTAACATGAACTAAGCTGAACAAAACAGAGTGAGATCTCCTAATGAATGCACTTTTTAATTCGTTTCGTTCACCTTTCTTCTTCTCTTCGTTTTCTCCTTTTAGAAAAAAATATTTTCCCTTTTCCTCCATCTATGCGTGTCGTGAAGACAGAATGCGTTTTTCTTTTTTCTTTTTACTAGTTTTTCTCTGAATAAAAATAAAATATTAAATGTAATAATGTTAATGACATCATCAGCATTAGAATAGAAACGAAAAAGAAAAATGAAGGAAAAAAACATGAAAAGCTCTGTAAAACTAAAAAAACGTAACACTTTTACTCTACTTCATTCACTCATTCAATTCCTTCCTAAGAAATGAGATTCAAAAGAGATGCAACAGTAAAATAATATACTTTTATTTAATAAAAGGTAGTAGTGCTGCCGCTTTTTTTATTTCCTATAACTTGCTACTTTGCTGTTGTTTTGTTTTTGTTAATTTGATGATGGATGATGTTTTAGAACAAAAGATAAAAAACTAGAGAGACAGGTTCAGAATACTCTAACAACTCCGTTGGTGATAATGATTAGGGTGGTTCTCTTTTTTCTTTCTTTTCACGTTTTACTTTTTACTTTGCCACACTTCCACTTCCACCTTTTTACTACCCATCACCATTCACCCATACCGTTCATCCTAGTTTTTAGTGTTCTCCATTTTTCATAAATAACATCGTTCAGAAAAATCGAACAAACGACACACACGAAGGAGCACAACAGTTTTTATCGTTAATACAAAAATTCACTTCCATCATCCATTCTACCGTTATTCGTTCTCTTTCTCTGTTTTGAAAAATGTATTGTTCATGTCTTAAAATTCAACCCTCCTTTTTTCGAA
>JAHZNJ010002651.1:0-17753 GCA_027744475.1 Lepidocyrtus cf. sotoi NNG-2020
CTGTACCTGAATTGTTTCATTGGCTTCTAAAATTCGCCACAAGCTACATAAGCGTGAACAGTCACTATGGTTCAGCATTAAAGTGAATAGGAGTTGTGGTCACTGGCTTCTCATTCATCATTGGTTGGAAAAATAACTACAATTGTTTAATTGTTACGAGGACTTACTTGTTTGTTAGCGAATATAAGAAGCACTGCATCACGGAGTTCATCTTCAGCTAACATTCGCATAAGTTCCTCTCGAGCCTCTCCAATACGTTCTCTGTCGTTGGAATCCACTACAAATATCAGCCCCTACAAATGACAAAATAAATAAAACGAAACATTTAGTCATTAGTCAAGAATTTTAGAAAAAGTGTCAGATTTTGAAGTTAAAGGAGCTTCGTAGGTGTTTACCTATCACTTTCAAATGTCAAAATAAAAAAAATTATATAACTTGAGATGGGATTTGATTTAAGGTTACCTGCGTGTTTTGGAAGTAGTGCCTCCACAAGGGTCTGATTTTATCTTGACCGCCGACATCCCATACAGTGAAGCTGATGTTCTTGTATTCAACCGTTTCCACATTAAATCCTTCAATAAACAATTAAAATATATTAAGCGAAATTAGTTAAATGAAAATGAAACGAAACAACCCCATCATTATCATATTCCCTACAAGAGGAATCACTAATCCGCTACTATTGAACATTGAATTGACTGTAACTGGGAGATTGCTAGCAGTGACTGTTGCCGAAAGAGTCGCCGTTTGCCGTTTATTATAGAATTTTAATCTAATTGCACACATCGCTTTTTTTAGGAACGATATTATCATGAGAAGGGTGGTGCGCACTGTGTCAGCAAAACTGCGCACCAACACCTGCTGCTACATTTTATACGTACCAGTAACCTTACCTAGGGTAAGGTAAGTGCCTTTCAACAGTGAATCATCAATCAATTAGTCAATAATATTAAATTTAATTTTTTTGAGGCAATGACGAAAGTACTAGCACTAACTGCTAACCCTTTTTTTAAACGACAGCTGATATTAATATTACATAAATTACTTACAAACAACATATCAAACAATCAACGTTAATTTTTTAACTTACCAATAGTTGGAATTGTTGTAACAATTTCTCCAAGTTTAAGTTTGTAGAGAATTGTGGTTTTACCAGCAGCATCCAAACCGACCATCAAGATACGCATTTCCTTCTTGCCAAAGAGGCCTTTGAACAGACTTGCAAAGACGTTTCCCATCTTGAATTTTTTCCGTAGTAATTTTCTACACTGCAACAGTTACTTCTAAATTCCTTGTTGAATTGTCACAAAAATCTTGAAAATGTAAAAAGAATTTTTCTGGTGTGTTAGTGTTGTGTGCTTAAGCTTATTTTAACTTGAACCTGTAATTGTATTAATTAATTATTAAAAAGTACTTTTCCCTTTCTCGGAATAAAATTTTTTCTGCGTGCTACTACCCTCACTAAAATACTCTCTCTAGAAGAAACTTTAAAGTGGTTAAATATTTTCGGATTTAAGAAGTTCAATCAGCAGCTAACTAAATATTATTTTTAAAAAATTAAAAGAAGGTTGCGTTCCAGTTTTAAATGATGTGATTGTATTATTTACTCCTTTAGTAATGTTATTAGCGAAGATGTTACTGCTGCTGCTGATTGATGCGATGATTTGATTATAATCCCCTTTCTTTGAAGTATTTTCCCTAAACTAAAAAATAGTGGTGGTGGTGATGGTGACGGTGACAAGACGAAAGATGCTGATTTTCTTCTGTGATGATGATGATGATGATGATGTAGCAGTAGCACTACTACAGCACTGTAGTACTATTAGTACTACTACTACTGAGGGGCAGTACTGTTGTTATAAGTTCAAACTTTAATACTACGTGTCATGTAAAACAAAAGTATGAAAGGGTACTGTGCTCTATTCTATTGCGAAAGAAAGAATCTAGAACAACACGTAACGATACGCAATAAAATGAACTTTGAATTGATGTTGTTGTGAGTTGAAGTTGAATGTATATTTTGTAGGCTGTGCTGTACTGTTGTACTGTAGGCTTGTAGGTAAGGTAGGTAGCTAAACTTTCATACAAAACAGTTAGACAAAGTTGGGATAGGGTGGGTAGATTAACATAACTGGGTAGGACGAAAAATACACGGGGAGGATGAATAAAAAATGTATACTGTTGTTGCAAAAAATGACAAGACGGACAATACAAAGTTGGTTTTCTTTCGTTTCGTTTGCTATTTGCACTTGCAGTACTGCTGCCTGTTGTACCGACAGAACTCAGACAGAGAAGCTGTCTACTCAAACTGGTGCATTTTTATACGCTACGACACAATCCTCCTCTCCTCCTCTTCTTCATTGCTTTTTGAAATGAAGGAAACGAAACGCAGAATGCAACTTTTTCGGTCCAATTAAAAAAATGATCAAATATGGATTGACGATACTGACAATGAGATGAGCGGATGAAGTACATTAATCACAATCACATCCTTAATTTAATTAGATTCAAGTTCTTTGATTGGTACGGTGGATGCCGGGACATATTTAATTTCATTTTGGCTTCAATTTAAATCAAATTGGCAGAAGGAATTAAAGGTGCGAAGTACCCTGTTTGTTGATTACTGATTACTAGTGATTACAAAAAGAATGCCATACATCGAATAGTTCTCCCTTTTCCTAAACCCTTTTTACGTAATAAAAAGTACTTGTAGAATGTTCTGCTGTGTGTATTTACACCTTACCCATATCAAACATACAAAATACATACTATTAACTATTAGCTACACCTAGAATACAAATCTACATCTACAATTAGCAGCATATTATACAGCACAAGCACAGCACAACAGCTACGGCTACAGTAAGTAACTTCGAGAGCCTTTTTCATCGTGTGTGATACGTTTTAGCAAGAAAGAAATACATTTTATGCACTATGAGTATAATATGGTGTAAAAGTAAGAAGTAAGAAGCGAATAAGGTTTCGGCTGCTGCCACGTCATGCGAATTTCAGTTTTCGAAAAGTCATGAGAGGAAGAATGATATAAATGTATTGCGAATTCAGTATTGACTTGCCCCTAATTCATTCAAGAAGCAGAGAAGAGAATGGATCCTATACAATAATGCAATTCTACTTTAATTGTCGATTAGTCATTCATTCATGATATACATAACATAATAACATAAAGTCACTTCGTCACTTGCAATTATGTAGTTGATTAGTCATATAGTCATATGCACACCTTCCATGCAATGAGGAAGAGGAATGAGATTACTAAAGTAAAGTCCAATCGAAATCCTACATGAATTTTTTAATTGGAATATTATGTATTTTGCCTTTTGCTATATTTTTGCATGCAAGCAAATAAAAGCAACCCTTTTTCATTTTAAAATTCACACAAAAAGTTCCTTATCTCTATCAGCTGACACATAGAAGAGGCACATATGGTTTGGCATTAAAAAACAACAAAATTATTTTACTCCACTCACTCACAACAACTCACATCACATCTCACATCACACACACTCACATTGAGATAAAAATTGAATGAAATGAAATGAATGCATAATATTATTATGTTCATATAAAAAATTATATGCAATGCATGTAGATTTCGTAATGTTTTCCTGTCAGGGACACGAGCATATGATTTTAGCAAGGATAAGGATGATTTCTTCTTCCTATAATGGATCATGGATACTCCTTTTTTCCAAAACATTAACTAAAAGATGCTTTTACTCTGTTGGATAGTTGGATGATACTGTTAATTGTAAATGCTTTTTGGAAAAGATTTTTAAACGAAGGTGCAAGTGAATGATCGTTTAAAAAAAAAATAAGATCTGTGGGGAAAAGGAGTTAAATTAAAGAAATGTGCATCTTTTCCAGTTCCAAAATTAATTTCAGTGATTGTTGTAGCCCCGTTGTGTTTGCAGTGTCAACAACGTCAATTACTTGCTCGTGTCGAAACCTTGCTCGCTCGGAACCTAACTACAAATACTTGACATTCACACTTTCACTTTCGAATAAAAATATACATAGTGTCCAAAAATGAAGGAAATCAGTAATTTGAAAGTTTAAACTCCACGTCCACGATTCCCTTATCATCGTAGCGTACAAAAAGTTTAGAAATCGTATAACTCTGAACTCTATTGTTTATAAAGAAGTGTTAGTGGTGGGTGGCTAGTAAAATAACAAAAGTTAACAGTAAATAAATAACAAAATTTAAAGTTTTGATGTATGGAAGCAGAGGTATGCCATGTCATTTTTATTATATCAAAGATCGGACCCACGACATGATGACTGGCTACAGTTAAAATCTCAGCAGGTACTTTAATACAATAATATTTACTTTAAGAAGGCAAAACGTTTTGAATTTTATTCAGTAAATAAAATTATTTTCTGTTAGGTTCGGTTGCGAAACGTAGTCCAAATTATTGGAGTCAACTTGGGGATACCTGAAAACTCGGAATTGTTCTTTACCCTGCACGTAACTCCATTGTCTGCTCCATTTTTCACTAGCGAGAAGATTCCTAGAAAGGCAGGGCAAAGGGTTTACATTTGGAAGGAAATTGAGCCTGAACATGCTTATTACTCTGGCATCAAATTCTCTGCGAAAGGCTGCACCATTCGGATTTGGTCCAGAGGGAAAGCCGAGAATATAGAGAAGTGTCATCCTTTGCTAACGTGGGGTGTTTATTTTGAAGGGTTATATCGTCTTGGTCGTCACAATGACTGGAGCTCTGACATGTTCGAAAATAACGTCATCCTGCTACGAACACCTTTTGGCGTGTTTACTGCCGAATCATGTATAAAGCCTCGCCCCACTTCCCTGACGAAGTATCTTGTGATCTCAAAAACATTAGCAGATTGTAAACCCTCGTATAAGTGTAAGCTGTTGGCTTCCTTACATAGAAAACAAAGAGCTATAATAGAAGAGGTACGGTTTATTTCAATATTTAGCTTGACGTTTTAACAAAACCCAAACTTTTAAGAATGTTTTAATATGAAACGCAATTTTTATTCATTTGTTTTAGGTTGAATTAGCGATACAACTTAA
The DNA here is from genome assembly GCA_027744475.1 of Lepidocyrtus cf. sotoi NNG-2020. Lineage (NCBI taxonomy): Eukaryota > Metazoa > Arthropoda > Collembola > Entomobryomorpha > Entomobryidae > Lepidocyrtus > Lepidocyrtus cf. sotoi NNG-2020. The sequence continues at coordinate 5,057 of JAHZNJ010002651.1, forward strand.
ATCTGAATGCGAAACACTTGCCTTTACTGAATCTGGGAGCAACTCTGTGCCTGCTAATGAACGAAAAGTTATATTATCTAGTCGAGGAAAACGAATAAGGCCTGGATCAAAAAAGACCCAACTTGCTTTAAAGAAGCAAATTGAACAAGTAAAGTTTAAGGTATTGTCACTAATCGAAGAAAAGGGAAGAGCGGAAGGAAGGCTACAACGGATGAAGAAGGAACGGCTTGGAATAGACGAAATGCATAAAGAATTGCTTGGTAGAGTAGATAGGTTAAATACTGAAAGAAAAGGCCTTCAACAATTAAAACTGACTCTTGTGGATAAAAGACAACGCTTGTCACAACTACGATCTGATGTCTTTCTCCGTAAAAAACAGCTTATATCCGACCTTTCCGTGATATATCCGTTAACGCTTGTAAGTAAACAACCACAGACAATTAAATTAAGTAGGTGAAGGTTTTTGCTCAAGATTCTTAAACTAACATAAACGTTTGATACATTGAATAGATCGATAGTGTAAAGAGGTACTCAATAAACGGGGTGCAGCTACCAGAGTCGGATTATCAAGGTTACGAGGGCGGAGGTCAAGCATCTGTGGCGTTGGGCTACACAGCTCATTTAGTATCAATGCTTTGCTTCTTCCTAGGAATACCTTTGAGATATCCCATACGGCACTTTGGTTCTCGGTCAAGAATTTTCGATCACATAACTGCCAACATTCAGGAACGGGAACGAGAATTCCCCCTCTACTTCAAGGGAAGACCAGACATTTTTTCAATCTATGGAGCCTATCTTTTAAATAAAAATATTGCGCAGATAAGATGGTACTGTGGACTTGTCACTCAAGATTTGAAGGCAACTCTTCCAAACTTGGCGTCATTAATTCATAATAGACTAGCAATAAAAGGGTAATTGGGATTAGGATAATTTTACAAATGAAATCCGAACATTGTGATATCTGCTATTTAATTAAATTATTGAAATTCTTTTTCTGTTGTTTTGAAATAAAAGATGGGATCAAAATTATGATGACGACTCTTTGGAAGTTGCTCAAGAATTAACTGAAGAAAGTGATAAAATATTATTTCGTTCTGAGAAAAGTGTAAGTATGGATAAAGGCCTCGACGATCTTCACCTTCGGGAAGATAAAGTTCAGGTATTTATCAATCAGATTGCAAAAAAATACAAATGGATTTAGACTTCAATTTTCATTTACTTTTCTTAATAATGCATGCATTAATTTATATTTCTTAGAGTAACTTGAGCAGCTCCGTTTCAAATATTGACTACGCTGCCAACAACTCCGCCGCAGTTGGAGATGTATACCGAGGAAGGGCTCAGGAAAAGTTTCTAACGGGCTGGAAAAAGGGTGGATTAGCTCAACCAGAGGAAATTGATCCAGCATGGCTAGTTAGTTCTATGGATGCTGACTCAGACTGTGGAAGAAGGTTATCTACTTGTATCAACGATAATTCTCTGCAGTCAGATTTTGAAACTTCATTGGTTTCTAGTTTAAGTGATCAAAATCAGCTCCGTAGGCGGAGAGTTGGGCAAGTGTCTTTACCTGAACAATTTCCAGAGGACTCTGAACCTCAAGACAATATTTCGGTGGCGAGTAGTTCCAGACATGGGGACTTCACTATTAGTGATATGATTGACTTTAGTAAGTGCATCCAAGATGATTCTCGGGAAGCTAAACAATTGCGTTTGTTGGATCGTAAAATCAGCATGTATTTTGGGGAACGCCCACCCTCATCCGCCAGCTCTCGCCATATTACGAGTATGAGAAGAACTCGAAGTTTTGATAAATTGGCATATGGAGACAGTTCAAAGAAGTGGGCAAGAGGAACGGAAACGACAGAGAATCAATTTGAAACTTTAATTGTTAATAAAGGTGCTACAATTAGTGCGGTGGGTATCGGTAGTGAACCATATTTTTCCTGCAATGCTACTTCGGAAGCCAGTGATACTGATACAGATAGTAATTTGCATATAAATCCTCATGTCGAAATCTCTGTGGAAAAAGAAGAAGACGAAGAAGTTAAACATGTGGCGGAGGAGGAGGAGGAACCTTCCAAAGATTTAAATCATTGTAACAGTAACACTCAACAAAAATCAAATAATGCCGACGCTCCTTTTCTTCAGTTTTCAGAAGAAATTAGCTCATTTACAGATGCCAATCAAACATCTAGTGAATTAAAAAATAAGATTGTTGAAAATAAAGTAGGTGTTGATGATACTAAATTAAGTGAAGAAGAAGAAAGTGAACCACCATTGTTCGCCCCTGGACAAGAAGTAAGTGGCTCCCATGCAACAACAGACCCACTCGCAATGCTAATGGATGAGGGAAGGGAATCCTCCGACGAATCTCTTTGGAACCGCACAGAAGCGTTAATGAGTTCATTCCAGTCATTTAATTTAATTAGAAAAAGTACTACAGTAGACCCGAAATAATAAGTCGCATAATATTAAAATTAATAATATCATTTGTAATTCGCAACATATTTTTAACACTGACTTCATTAATATTGTCATTAATTAGTAATAGCTGGAAAATATAACTAGATTTGATAGCATAGCTTTAATAATCCTTCAGGGTATTACATTATTACCAAATCCATATTATTCGTGTGAAACTATGAACCTTTGGTTTAACATTCCAATTATCCCGTTCTCTTCATCAACATCAATATTAAGTAACTCTTTCCTGAATTTTTAATCCCTCGTAATTATTTACTTATGATTTGGATATAAAATAGCAGCTCTTCTTACCAAATCCTGTAGATGCTTTTTAATTTACATATTTTAAAAAAACTGATTCTTAATTTAACTTTTGTGTTAATAAAATTTAAAGTTTTTGTCTATAAAGAAAGTATGAACCTATATTAAGATGAATATGAAAAATGACGAAGAACGATGTTTAGTTGTCCACACAGCGTTATGTTTATTTTATTGGCAATTTAAACGCATACACAATGCCAGATTGTACAAATATATCTATGTTATACAAATTGTGTTGTAGAAGTAGTGATCGCGGTTTCTCTTTTTGGAGTTTTTTCTTTACATTTACTAAAAAATCACCAACATAATAAGACTTTATCCCTGTTCCAAAATAAAAACTAAACAACGCACATACTTAGTCACCAAAGAAGGGTCATATTTAACTTATCATATTATCGTAACAATAAACCTTAGACTCAATTCCTCAATTAATTAAAATTATTGGTTGTAGCAGTGAAATAGTATATAAAGCACATACTTTTTTTAGCTCCACCGCAGAGGCGTGCGTGCAGTGTGCAGTGTTAAAATAAAATATTATTATGACAGTAATGACGTGGAGTAGTATTCATAATAACAATAATAATAATAGTAGAAGCATTCACCCTAATTTTAGTGCGCCCTGCACTGAAAATACGTATAAATTACATACAATTAATTTAATATGTCTACAATGAATTTCAGTTACTTTCTTTCCATTTCTTACTGTTATTATTATGTACCACTTATTATTTTCCTTAAAATTATACTTACAAGTTTTTGGAACTAATTATTCAGTAGTCATAGTCAGACACGATGATTAGCATTTTTAATTGCAATCCCAACCCCACCAACCGGCAACCCCTTCAAATTAATAATAATAACAACATACCCACAACAATTTAATATCCAACCGTCATATTTTGAGGCACATTTGCCAACCTACGCCTGTAGTTGATGCTGATGATTTGATGACAAACAAGATTTTGAAGCTTGTTCAATCTAAGAAGAGTATAAATTTGAATACAAAGTTAATTGTTTTTTTAAAATTTCAGAAATATCTTTTAAACGCAGCAACAATTAGCAAGTTCAAGTTTACCTAGTAGTAAATATTTTTAAGCGTCTTTTATACAATTCATTACATGGGCGTGGTGTGACAAGCATTTTTTTAAATGTTTAAAACTAGAATAGAAACGATACCCTAAACGTTTTTGTTCTGTTTTTCATTATTGAAATCGCAAAATGGTGATTCAGGCATTGTTTTGTAGTAGAAGATAATTTATTTTCAACCGTATAAAAATGGAGCAATGCATCAACATCACACACGGGGGCGTGGCGTGGTTCAGTAACTGAGTGACAAATGGTGAAAGCTGCACATGATGCTTGTTTGTTGATATTTATTTATCCCACTTGGTAACTTATTTGCAATAACCTTGTTTGAATTAATGGTCTCCATCGTCTACAAAAGCGAAATCAATTTAAAGTCAGTTAAAACATTTTAAATTAATACAAATGTTTAAACAGCATGATCAAACTACAAATTGGTAATTAATTAATTCGTACCTCTCTTTCTCTCTTCGCCGTTTTTGTATGGTATACTTCCACCACCACCTCTGATTCCAACTGGTAAATGAGGCTGGCCAGCACGAATGGGCTTAGCTGTAAAAGTAACGGATAGAAATAATAATAATAATGAGTCTTCCAAATTACTACTATTTTACTACATGCATACAATTACACATTGTCAATAATTATTTTAGTCAACTCCAACACTCTGCACAACACAACACATTCAAAATTATTTTAATTTTTAATTTAAATTATGAGTTCTTTTGTTGGCGATTTTAGAGCAATAAAAGCTTACCTTTCTCATACGGTTTTGCAAATCATTAACAAACATTTTTCTAAGATTAAGAAGTGTTTGAAGTTCTTTCGAGACAGTTTCTTGCAAACCATTCAAGTCCTTCCTTGCTTGCTCGCGTTTCTCCTGAGCGACACTGAAGTTACAAGATAAAAAAATTAGTGGTCGGGTGAAAATTGAGTAAGGCATAGATGTTTAGAAATATTCTATTTTAGTTTACTTACACAAGTTGTTGAAGCTTTGCACTCCTTTCAGTTTCTTCGACTTTCAGGCGCTCATAATCTTCCTGCAGTTGTTGTTGCTGACAAGTTAATTTTTGATTCGTGCTAAACAAGTATAATCAATAAAATGTTAGGTTTATTTCCAACATAAAAAGTTAAATTGAATTTTAAATTGGAGCGATGGAAAAAACAAAAACTTACTCTCTCAACTGATCAACTATGTTTTGCTTTGCGTCGATTTCATCTCTCAGAGCTTGAACCTGCTTCTGGTGTTGGACACGATTCTCTTCTAATTGACTTTGCAATGCTTCTTGTACTGACGTATCGACCTTGCTAGGACCAAGTGACTGAACCTGCTCTTGGGCTCGAAGTTTTGAGCATTCATGATTTAAAGCATCCACCTGCTCCTCCAACGCTCGTTTACGGCTCTCGACATCCTTCGCCGTTTCTTGTAAGGCATTCATTTTAGCCTCTGTTTGGGCAATTTTTAGTCTGCATTCTGCCAACGACTTTTCATATTCGTCCATCTAAAAGTAAGAAGAAAGCAATGTAGAAAGGAGAAAACAATATTTTACCAAACAGTATCATTTTATATGTTTTGAAATAATCAATTTACCTTTTTATTGCAATCCATCTGGGATGACTCCAGGGTTTGACATCTATGCACCAAGTTTTTAACTTCCGCCTTTGCTTTCGCTACCATCAAGCGCGCCGCAGTAAATTCCTCTTCTACTTTCTCTCCTAATTTAATATTCTCGACGATTGGACTTCCTATTGCCTGTCCAATTTCGTTAAGATCTTGCAGAAGACTCCCCAACATCTCGTTTGTTCTTTTGCGTTGAATGGTAGAAATTTCTTTCAGTTGTTGCATATCATTGACAGTAGCACTCAGTTGTTGCTAGTTTAAGAAAACATGAAACCGTTATTTTTCCTTTCTCCCAAAACTAGATTGATCTTGTTTGTAAGTATTCTGCTATGAAATTAATCTTTTATTTACCTGTTTCTGTTGTAACTCATCATTAATGATTTCAAACTCCCGAGCCTTTGCTTCAGCCTCAGATGCTTTTTGATCGTAATTTAAGGCCAGTTCTTCCAACGCCTGAAGTACTTCTTTAACTTCATCTTTTGCAGCTTCGTTTTCTGCTTGGATTCTAGCCATTTCTTGCTGCAATTTTTCATAGTCCCTGCGAGACGTTGAAATTAATTCTTCTTGTTCCATTAACTGCTCCTTCAGCTTCTCCACCATTTGACATTGTTGTGTTATTTCCTCGTCTTTTTCGTCCAACTGCAAATACAACCTTTCCCTTTCTTGTTCCAGTCGTATTCTTTCCTCTGAGCTTAAGGAAGTTGTCATTGTTTTTGTGGTAGCACTAGGAGCAGGTGGAGCCAATAACGCTGGAGCTAAAAAATTAAAACATTTGGATGATTTCTCAACTGATTTTCCCAATGATAGTAAAAAAATTAAAAAAATTGATTATAAAAGTTAAATCTGTTTAATTCGCACCCTTACTTGGTTCACTAGGCGTAGGAGCGGATGAGTCTTCTTTAAGTGACACTTGTTCTTCCTTGGAAACTGTTTCTCCCTTTCTCCATCGTTCTAGTTCATCTTCCGCTTTCTCCAACTTTCCTCGCAGTCTTGAAACTTTTTCCTTTTCTCGCTCAAATCTTCGCTTCCACTCTTCTGCAGTGAGTTCTTCGTTCACACTTACAACATTCTTAATTGTCTTTGCTCTATTGAAAAAAAAATAGTCCATAAAATAAAATAAAATATAATTCCATAAGTTAAGCTTTTAAAGCTTAAGCAAAATTCAAACTTTCCCAACAAGCATAATTTGCAAATAAAAATTATACCTTCGACCGAAATCCAAAGTTGATTTTGTTTCGGATTCATTAAAGGATGCTGGAGAACAACAGATTATAATAGTTGTTCGAGCATTACCTCCCAGCGATTCTTGTAAAATACGCGTAAGTTTAGAATCTCGGTAGGGGATGTGGGATTTCTATAACAAATATTTTGAAGTTTCGTTTCGCTTAACAGTTTTGTCACGGTAGAATAATTGACAGAAGAAAGTCAACACTTACCACTCCTTCGGCTAACGCAGATATTACATTCCCCAACGCAGACAAGGATTTGTTAATATTCTTTGCTTCGTCCAAAACTTGTCCTTCAGCTCCTGTTTTGGAAACTTTTTCACTACCAGCTAAATCTACGAGGTACAATTTTCCGGATAACTTTTTCTGATTTTCTAGATTTTCTTGCTTAACGTTGATCAAAAATACGGAGTGACTTCTACTACTGTGCTCATTCATGTCTGTAATTTATTTAATTATATCATTTATCCGTTAATATAAATGAACAGTAAGGTTACAATAAAAACTTGGTGGTTATTGTCAAGCCTTAACTTACTTGTAACGGCAATATGTCTATTTGCTTTCCCCTCTTCAATTACTTCAAAAACTTCATCCGGTGATGAGACAAACCTTTCTGTCGCACCCTTAACATAAGGAATCCTATTCTTGTCTTCATGTACACTAAGGTTAACTTTGGTAACATCGAGTAAGTCTCGAATCTGTGTTTTTTGCAATTAGAAAAGGTCATAAGATTACACGGTAAACGTTTAACGCATGTAATTTTATTCATTGTCGATTTAGGTAATTAAATCAAATCAAAACTTACCTTATCAAGGTATATTTCAAAATAAGAACATTTTAAATGGAATTCTAGATTTTCGTCCATGGAGTATATATGGTTAAAAATATCCTGGACGATTCTAGGAATTATGCCTTGCTTCTGAGGGTCGGCCATGACACCTTCCATGGTATGGGTTTTCCCGGATGAAGTTTGCCCATACGCGAATATCGTGCCGTTGTAACCGTTGAGGACATCTAATAAAACAAAATAAATCGTAGAATAATTCATGATAAATCTGAGATACATTGTCAAAGTCAAGTTAAAATTACTTTTCCATACCTTTAACAATGGATTTCGCCGCATCATCATAAACTTTCTCTTGCGTAGCGTTGGGCTTAAAGACCTTGTCAAAAACGTAGACTTTACCCTGTAGAAGAAAAGTGAGCCATAATTAAAATAAATTATTTGTTAGTTTTGGAAAAACAAAAGTTGAGTATTCGTCGTTAGATAGAGGTTTACCCCAATTGCAACACAATTTTCGTCAGTAAATTTCGCTACAAACTTTGACCCGGCTTTCTCCTCCGCATCGTTAAGAGGTCGAAACCTACACACGACTTTAATACTGTCCTCTGCAGCCGGTTCTGGGGCAGGAACTTCCGTTGCAGAAGTCGACAACGACATTGTCGAGGCTGTTGCGGACATTGTCCGGCTGAACTAAAAAATTCTACTTCACTTCCGCAAATAGATTGATGTTTCCTTACAACCTGTGAAACAGATCAGAATACCATCATTTTAGTAAACTCATAATAACAAAAATTTACTTGTCGCAATTGTACAATGCAATCGCAATTTAATAATAGCATGAAATTATCCGCAGTTGTGTCATATTTCTGCTTAAAATGTCTATCGATAATAGTTTGCATTCATTTTAATTTTTAATTTAATATTGAGTTCCTTGCTAGTATTGCCGGTAGCTTATTTACTATTGCTCAATCAATGACTGAAGAAAAAACCACAAGGAAGCCAAAGCCATCAAACGAGCCAGTTTGACCTTTTTAGCTTAGCAGGAAAATCTACACAAATAACATTGTAAAAACGGAAAATAGGAAGACAATTTCTGTAATTAACTAAAACTGCACTTCAATCCTTTAATAATTAATTTGTAGATTAAAAATTAATTTGTGTAAACAAAAACAACACTGCTATTTGGCAGCTTTTTTAGAAATAGCAATGATAAACGAAAATAACTACAAAAAGGAACAAAGAACCTTATAAAGAAGCAAAATTCACTTGATTTTCAACTATACCGACAAATAAAAACAAAAAAATTACCTTTTTGTAAAATCAAATTTTAAATCTAATCTACTTCAATTTTCTTTTCCCATTCACTTCACTCAATCGAATCGATTTTGACAATTTTATATTTACTACAGCTGACTTCAAGTCCAGGTATTTGCAAATAGTTTGACTTGACTCGAGTCTTGCTTACTTTCATATACGCAGAACGAAATACAAACTTTTCTTTAAATGATCATCTTGTTTACTTTTTACATAAAGTTCTTTGTCTCCACCATTCGTCCGCGTTAAAAGTAAGGCGAGTCACACAAATCGGCTTTATCCAGTTTTTCGCTAGTTGAATGAGATCTTCGCAAAAGTGTAGGACAACAGGAGCTCTTTAATGTTACCGTTCCGTAAAAGGGACTGCTTTAATTATCTAATTGTGCGAAATAGTGATTATACTGATTTGACTATTTTAGACCTTGTTCTTTAATTTAAAGACTTATATTTTTCAGTGAAATAGAGCAACTAATTAATATCAAATCGTAGCACACAAAATGAGACTTGAGTAAAAGTCAGGGCAAGCGGTCTGACTTATTGCAAACGTCAAAAACTTTCTAATCTAGATAAAGTTGGTACGAATGTTTTTGAGCCTATTATGACATAATTTATATTATGTGTGTGCAAATCTAAAGTTCAGCTTTTGGTAAATTGCTAAATTGCACTAAACACACATTCAACTCACATGAAACAAATAATCAATCAGATTTGCACATAAAAATCAAAACGTACTAAAGTAAGAATCAACAGCAGTAGCTCTACTATTCTACACAGCTATAAAATCGAGCTTCTTTTAGGCTATATGAATATCACTCACTAAAAATAAACTTTTTCCCTACCTTATCTTCTACATAATAATAATAAATAATAGTTAAATTCTGGCCAGCCAGTATTTAAATTTTTACTACATTATTATTAGATTACATATCGCTCAATTATTACTTTGATGATGGAAGAAGAAAAGGGGAACGGAACACGATATGAAATGATGATTGATAAGGTTTATTTAAAGGGGTTAAAATAGGATACGTACGACGGCAAAGCAATTAGTCACTTGTCTATGTCTGTTCTGTTTCTGTAGTATGCAATAACAATATTGAATATTCCTTTTTTGTATTGTCTTCTTCTCACTCACTAAAACTTACTTTCCTCTCTCTCCTTCGCCTTCTTCCATCAATATTATAACATAACTTACTTACTTCAAAACTTTTTTGTCGGATCAAAAGCCAAATCTATCTAACAAATGGTATCAGCCACCACTACAAAACAGTAGAATAGAAGATATTATTATGTAGTTTTTATCATATCATCCTCATCACCATCATATTCCTTTTAACCCTTCTTTTACCACAACTTCAAAGCTTATGTCAGATCAAGGCGAGTGAATGAGTAAGCAAGAGTACCTGTATTGTACTCCTCCATAAGTAAATCATCATCATCAACATTTCACGTACCTACAAATAGTCAGTAGAAACAGTATCAATATTGTACGCTTTTACTTCATTTTCCCATTCTTCTTCTCACAATATATCAATCTCAGTCGTGGTCTAATTTTGTGCAACAACTTTTTTCATTTTCTTAGAGAGATTTGAGATTATTACAATGTCATTCATGATGGTGATGACAAAATAATGGATTACATGGACACATCTAAAATGGATTTTATTATTTTTTGTTTGAAAAAAGATGAAATCATGAAAATGAAGTCAGCAACAGATTTGTTGAGAGGAAGAAGAGGTGGAGAGTTTAGATACAGAAGATAGGGAAGAGAGGGGATAGATATTGTTCAAAATAATGATAATACATAATTATGTTATGTTCATGTTGATAATAATGAGCTTAATATATCTTTTTCATGGCCGTTCATTTCAAGAGAAAATCGCCTGTAAATGTAAATTGAAATTGTAACTTTATTCATAAATCCGTAAATCCGCGTTTCCTTCGTTTATGCATTTTGCAATAGTTGGTTCATTCTTCTGACTACTTTTTTAGGTGTTCGGATTCGGTAGAGAAGAGGTATCACAATCACAATCGTAATATATTGTAATCTTTTTTATTTGTGTAAAAAGGTAAAGAAGGGAGGAAAATCATCAGAAAAAAAAGTACAAATATTACAGAGAGGATTATTCATTCGTCATGTAGAACATGCAATGTTTTCATATATAAATGAGCTCATAATAAAGAGAGTAAATTGAGCCGAATACTTTATGTGTGGCAAAGTTTTAGTTTTTGTAAATGGTTAAAACACAAGAAAGACGGAAGCCTTTTAAGCCTCTCTACTACTAACTATAAAAAGGATTGTCAGTCAGCAGCTTTCGATTGATTATAAAAGAGACTCTCTGCTCTGACTTTAGCTTTTTATGTATTGTATTAGGTAATTCTGTTCGCTCTTCAAACTTTAACTTTCCATTCCATATATCCTCCACCTCCAATAAGCAACACACGCTAAGCTGGCTTTGTGTAATAATATGGCTGATTTGGGTATACTCACAGAAAAAGAGTTCATTTCATCAGCAGTTATGTTTTCTCATCATCATCATCAGCTTTTTACTGAACCTTTTTCGTCCTTTTCTACTGGCTAGTGGCTATGTAACTTTTTTCTTTGCGGTAGGGGACAACGGAAGCTACATTAAAGTCAGCAGCATTTCGTTTCTGTTTTACCTTTTCTCTGCTTGATTGTTGTAAATAAAGCACGGTTTGTTTCTACATTATTTTGTATGTAGCAGTCACGATGATCAAATCACGAATAAAGTATCATTTCACTTCTTTTCTCTGATGTTGCTCTTTTAAAAACTACGTAATACCAATTGCAATTGCTTGTCTGTGTAATTTAATGAAACTCGAAGAAAGAACATAGAAACAAACTATAATGACTCTATGTACGTACGGAAGCAGCAAATAATGCATAATAATAGCAAAATCTTTTTTTATGATTTTTCACAGTATTTCACGACGCGTAGCAAGCAGCGTATTACACATGAAAATCATTTCTGCAATTGCAAGCTAAAGAAAATATCAGCTATCAGCAGAAAAGAAAAATGAAAAAACAATGAAAACTCTCAGTACCTGAAGCGTTATTTCAAGAACATATTTTTTCACAATAATGAGCCGTATCAAATCTGCATTGTACAGAATAATACGCCATGAAGAATGNAGAATAGGAGAAAGAAAAAACAATGAAAATTCTTTCAGTACCTGAAGCGTTATTTCAAGAACATATTTTTTCACAATAATGAGCCGTATCAAATCTGTATTGTACAGAATAATATGCCATGAAGAATGTAAAATATTTGCTTAGGCTGAAGCTGAAATGCACAAATGCTGATTTTTTTTGTTGATTCATGAAAATGTTGAAAATGTTTATCATGAATCTTTGAGGAGAATCTGCGATGAATTTTTACCAAGTTAGCGTACGATATTTTCAATTAAAGTCAGTAAATGAATTTTCCAATTGATTCTTTCATCAGCAACGTTCTTTTACTAATATATACTATTTTTAAATTGATTTTTATGAAAATATTTTGAGAAGTGAAAGGTGGGGCTTTGTGAGAAAAGCTGTAGAGCCAAATAGAAAGGATTCGCAGAGTTTAAAATTTGGACAAATTATATTATGATTCATGTTGCGGTTGTCCCTGCTTTTCCAGGAATGTTTACGAAACATGCTATTAAGAAATTCATTAGTTAACCTAAACTCAAATTATGCAAGTAATTGAAAAATTATTTTATAATACTTAAAATTGGATATTATTTGTTTGTTGAATGATTTTATTATTCTCGAATAACTCATATTAGTATTAAACTAACGCAAGTTTTAGTTCCTAACGAGTAGCTTTTTTGGAAACAAACAGGACCCAAATATTTTGATAAGCATAGTATTACAGTATC